>LUCH01005340.1:0-12871 GCA_013368495.1 Paragonimus heterotremus | reverse complement strand
TAGGATATTCCACGTCACTGTTGAGTTGAGCGGCGGCCCGAGCCACAGTACCTTTTGGTCAGGCTCATGGCTGTTATGATGATGATGATGATGTTATCCCAAACCAAGATTTGAGAAGATGTACGCTACATTTACGTCGCATAGTACGCGGTGGAGATCTGATAAATTTAATTTACTGTGCTTTGTGAAACCGCAACACTATTGCTTGTGTCCTAATTGTCAGTCAATGGTATCGTTACATATAGACAGCGCTCATTGGAACATTCAGTCGAGATAGTAACGACTACTCATATGAGTAATTGCCGACAGTTTGTTGGGAATAACCCTCTACATGCTGGTCCTGAAACTGTGGGACACAAAACGGCTTAGACCGGTTAATCCCAGGCGAAACCTAAGAGTGAAAACAACGCCTGGAAACCAACTGGTGAACTAGGGCAACAAATGTTTGCGAATCATAGATTCCGACCCAAGTAGTGTGAGAAAGTGAGACCATCAAAGACGTCCGTTGGTGGGTGAAGGGTGATAAGCAGCGGTTTTACTCGTAATACTGGGCGTACTTAGACAGTGAACCACGGAGTACGGAAATGAAATAGAACGTAAGGGCAAACAACAAATGACAGAAGACTTTGAGACCGGTAGTCCCAGGTAACAACCTCTGACGAAGACCCCGCATGACAAACCAATGAAACAGAAATTAGCGACTTACTAGGGGAATAGGAAGCAGACAAAAGATAGCGCTTGTCGGTGTCCTCCGGACGTTCGCTTACGTCCTGCTCAGGGATATGAGGACTGTTCGTAGAAGGTATCAGCCTCCTCACTAGCCAATACACAGGAAATTGACTCGGACTGGGCAGACCAGGCGCATCACCAAGTTTTTCAAGGTTCGGTTCGATAGTGTTCACCGCCAGCTCCATCAAACCACCACAACTGCCGATACTTATAGTGCTTGCCTCGGATTCTCCGGTGTGGACTGGTGCGATACCGGGTGGAAGCCGAGTAAGCTGAGTATCGATCGGGTGTTCTTGATTCACGCGACCATGTTCGTATTCGATAAGACTGATGATCGAGGTTAACCTTCGACCTAACCTAGAATTATAAAATATTGCATGGCAGAATAAAGTATGTCTAGTTAAGACGTTCGTATAACCAGGAATAAAGTACACTCCACCACCGACAGACCAAGCGAACATTCGGATGTTTCTGTCAGTTGAGGTATCGGTACCACACTAACACTGTTCGAAACAACAGCAGTTTCAGAGGTGTGTAAAGCGGAAGACATATACGACAAAGCAGAACAACTTGCTTGGTATGTGAGAAATGGGGCGTGGCCGAACGCGGTTGATGGAGCAGTTGGGAGTGTAATGGATCGCCCGGATGCGGCCGAAGTGCCGCATCTAAAAGCAATCGAGTCAGTCCGAACAGACCCAGTTCAAGACATTGGTTGTGTTCGATATATTGCTACAGAGACAGTCATATGACAAGAAAAGCGAGAAGGTACATAAGCAAGCAGATATTGGGGCACTGAATTTTCCAGGCTAAAAACGAAAGATCAGCATTGAAAGTCAGCCCGAAGTTTACAAAATGAAACAGGATATTCAAAGTAACTGAATCAGAAAATATAACATGGAGATGGCGGTCACATTACTATTTAGTGATAAACATTCCGTTTCTAGCAGGACGATGCGAATGACGGACACACCATTCCAAAGTATGGCAGCATAATTACCTAAATCTTTCGGGAAACGTGAACAGTCAGTGAGATTCACAAAGCTGTTAAGCAACTGAAGAAGTCTGAAAAATATTTGAACATCATTAGCTAAAGATACGAGCTGTGGGAACGTAACTGATTTGACTTAAGAGGGTAGAACAATCGATCAGGACTGCATACATACTTACCAAATCTGTTGTATCCAGCTCTTGAGGACCCGCATTCGTGAGCTGTTGACCAGCATCATCATCTATACTAACAAGGTCATCGATTTCCTCCTTGTTTGAACTGGCCAACAATTCTAAGTAGGACATCCACACGTGCTCGAACTGACGACGATCAAGCCATCCCATACCGCCAACTCGACCGATGACTGCTGCCAGACGATCCGGTTCGAGACCAATAAGCGAGGGAAATTCTGTACACTGAGGTTGGCTGGGAGTTGGGCGCTTATCCTCTGGAGTTAATGTAATGTTCAGCAAGCGAATACAACCTATCGAAACAATACATGGAAAACAGGGGTTTAGCAACATTTCTGGCGTTTTAGTCATACCTACAGGTATCATCGTTCTGTCTGACGCAGCAAAAGACGACGAACAATGAAAACATCTAAACAAATAAGTCTAACTTCGTTCGGATTTACCCACGCCACTACCAGCAATAAATTACCATATCCCAGGGTTTTTGAATTCGCAATTTGAAAAGTTGTGTGAGCCCTGATCATACGAGCAGTACCACGTGCTATCACGAAAAACGGACAACAGAACGTTGTCCCAATCCATAATCACGTTATCGCCAGTACATTAAACATGGGCAGTACATTTCTATCCTTGCAGTTATCAGTCGTGGAGCATTTTAAAGTTAGGCCGACCAGTTACGGTGTTGTTCACGTCGGCAGCCGAGGGGTGGACGAGCGAGTCATACGATGGAATGGCTCCCCAAAGGATTTACAACTTTCGACGACCAACCTTAAACTTGGCTGATAATCTGAAACAGAAACGAAAGCCAAAATGCACACTGGAAGCGGACTTGGGGAATGCACCTAAAAATAACCTAAATGATCATCCGAAAAAAGCAACGTTTCGAACGATCGCAAAACGGGCAACAAAAGCAGATCAAACTGAGAGTTTGCATACCAGAATGTCATTATCTAACCTTGTAAATTAGTTTCAGAAGACGAATGAGTGTTTCTGACAGTTCAACGACGAAGATATGTACGGTATAAAATAGTGGTTACCGGGGAGGTATGTAACAGAAGTGCATAAATGGTATAACGTAATTCACTAGTGATGACATATAGAGGCTCAACTGCCTGTGAGATTTGGTCGCGGTGGCAGACAAACCAGGCCTTGGAGGTCAATAACCATACTATCGGTAGTGTACAGCCTGCTGAATAATCACAAGACTTATGTATTGGACATTACAAAGTTAGGAGATAGTTGTGACCTACCGTGTGAGTGAGTAGATAAGGGGTTTGTGTCTTTGTGGTGTGTGTGGTCGCAAAATTCACCATTCATGGCGTGTCAGTGTGCCCGTGAGTGATGTAACTAGTCCTGGTTTGGCGATCGCTTTCCAGTGAGCTTATGGTTGCATGTTATTGGCAGGATCAGGAGTCGTCGGCCTCTTCCAGTTACAATAGACTTAGGGAAATGATATATTCATCTGACTTCAGCTTGTTTGTCTATGACGACCTATCTATTTACTTTGATCAGTTGACGAGCTATCCAAATTTCTGCTAAGATATTTGCTACTTTTAGGAAATAGTTCTGGTTCGTGCAGACAAATTTTCCTCCCCGTGCCCCAAAAGACTCCGAAGGAAGAAAGAAAAGGCTTATAAGTCAAAAGATTACTCATCTGTGAAATGCATTTCGAAATCTATCAGATGCGAATTAAATCGTTTGGACTTTGGGTACACCAATACAATATTGGGTGACGAAAAGTGCCCGGAGATCTGGCAAATCATCAAAAGGCTGAGTGGATTAAACAATCCATCCAGGAAACTGGTTGTTGGTGTTGAAGAGCTTGACTGTAATTTTAACAGAGTAACTAGTAACTCTCCTCAGCCTCAACAGAGTTTTTGCTTTCCAATGATTCTTCAGCTCCAATCAAGAGCTAGACTGTTTTCAAATAACTTATTCGACTAAAATGAAATAATGCAAGCGGATCAGACAGCCTATCACCCACTGTTCTTAAGGAATGTGCGGAATTTTCATAGTTATTCACTCAGTGTTTCAAGCAGTGCAAGACCGCTGATTGTTGGAGGACGGCGCGCATAACGTCAAGCCCTAAAAAAAGAAACGGCTAAATTCTATCCGATCTCCTGCACATCCGTAGTACTGGAAGTGTTTGGAAAAACTCATTCTTGTCCGAATAGGAGAATCAGGTGAACATCGTGGATTCTGGTGAGTCTGTCTGTTGTCGTTGACACTCAACCTTGGATGTGCTCATCTAACTAGTACATCCTATTCTGTCATCGCCTGAAGGGAAATCAAGAGCCATTCACAAATGTTCCGTCGACTACAGTGATGCTTTTGGAAGCACCGACAGAGTAAGGCTACTTTAAATTCTCGAAGAATCTGGAATTCAAACCCCAAACATCCAGTTTTTACGCGATTATGTCACGAATCGAAGCCAGTTTACTCAATTCAGTGGTCAAACCACATCGTCATTCATCACTGGCTCCGAGGTTCTACAGGGCACAATCCTGTCCTATTTTTATTTTCACATTATACTGCATCCTGCCAGTAGACAATCACAAATTTGTAATCGAATAAACAGATGATATGATGTTGGATAATAAGCACCCTATTGGATTTTCTTCTCCCACCCTGCTGGACAGTTTACTTGAGTTGGCAAGTTGGTCTGAGTCTCGTAGTTTGTTTCTTAACACGTTAAAATGTTAAAATTGTTTTCACTAATGAGGAGAAATCCATATGACAGACTTTCCAATACCTGGTCCAATCTTTACAAACATTATGAACATTTACCTCAATTGTTGTCTGTTAAATATCGGGGGATTACTTGGAGCAACAACATGACGTGACCACTGCAGGTTATCAATGTTTTCATCAAAGTCCGGAGGTTTTCGTTTGATGTCCGACGCTTAACTGTTCTGTTCATTCCCCACCACTTGTTTAGTCTTTGTGTTAAACGCATGTGTGTTCCCCAAGTGGGTGTGTTGTTCATCTGTTGTTTTCATTGGATTGTTTTCAAAATACTTAAGAACCTTTTGTGAGATCTATAAAAAATCTATCCCACTGCAGTGGCATTCCCCAAAAACAATTCGTTAATTTTACTGTTTCTCATCATTTCAAAATGTACGAACAATTTCCCACAAGAATCCCATCGGACGTAACCCACCCACTGTATTCGGAACTCTCCAAGTGTATGTGTCCACATCCTCCCCCAGATGCTTGCACAAACATTTATTTGCACGCACCCGGTCTAATCTTTCGTCACTCTCTACTTAGCTCGTATTTTGTAAACAAACCCAATTTTCCCATATTTGAATTAATCTCAAGTGAATCGATAGATACTTCCAATAACTGACCCTGGCTGCGGTCACTTTCCTTGACCTGCCCTTGAGTTCCACAGTTGTATTAAGCACACTAATTTGAATGTCTTGCATTTGCTGAAGATGTACACAAAGCATCTTATTGACTTGGCTATATAAGTTTATGGTACAAGTGTGTGTGCATACTGTACTACGGAACTGCCGTGCCATCTTTTTGTTCTGTCTACTGACATACAGTTCCAATGTCTGATCATATCAGTTCTATTGGTGACACAGCAAACATGAAATATGAAGTGAAATGAATGTTGGATTTTATTAAGTATGCGACGCCACAGCTTCTATAGCAATGAGTCTAAGCAACTTGCTACCCGACTAGAAGTTAGTAGGTATGATCCCGCCGATAAGACATTGATGAGGAACACATCACTGGCACTCTAAGTCACTCGGCTAAAGTTGTGTTTTAAGTTGTAAGATTGGTAACTTCAACCACCTCGGCTCCTAGTGTATAGTAGTTTAAGTGCTGATATGTACTAAAATGACCGTTATCCCGAATTCGTGTAGGAATTCATGATTATTGGATTAACAGTCTTATATTTCACCGATTGAGCTTGCCCTAGCATATATGAACAACTGGACGTTGAAAAATTCGGAAGTTTATAACGCTGGCTTTCTAATTGACTGACTAGTGCTTTGAGAAGTATTGTGAGCTACAAAGAAGCCCACAAACGTCAGCTACGGAATAAAATAATGTGTCGAAATGATTCCAGAAGCTGACTTTTATCGGAAGAAGATGAACACCGACCGTCGAGACAGGGTTGCTGGCAACGTTTACGAAATTATCAAGTGCTCTTAGCTCTACAGCTAAACACCATAGACAAACTCATTAGTGAATGATCAAAAAAAGAAACCCCATTGTTTTTGCAGCCTTTTAAACTTTTCAAAATCTTCTTGGAATATAGGCCAAACTGTTTTGGTAACATAGAACCCTACGAAAGGTATGCTTCGAAATGGACAAATATAGGGATGAATAAGTCATGAGATACACGCTGTTTTCAAATTTTCAACAAATGCCCATCAACATCATTTAAGGTTCCAGTGGGGTCACGTACACGACGGCAGATGAGACAATAGACAGTAAGCAAAGACACTTAAATGTGGCAGAGTTAATGACATGAAACTGGTCGGTGAATCAAACACTATACGTTAACATAACCAGTAAGATGGTCAACAGCGTTGAAACCTACCAAGCAAACACCTGGTCAGACTGCCTTGTAAGCCGGAAGCATTAATGCTGGACCGAAGCAGACGACATTTGTTGAGTGCTTGGCAAGGTCCAATCCGATCACTCGCCAAAAGCAAAGACGCGGCAGCACGATTCTCAAGTTTGGCGGAGAGAGCGTTTGCAGCTGAAGCCGCGATAGTTACACTAGTGTACCGATGAACCAAAGTGGCGGCGACTGGCTCAGGGTACATGGTTCCGAACAGGGACGGATATTTTGGTGTGACCAGATTTATCAGGAGAGGATCTTCCAAGGGGGTCAACTGGACCGACATTGGCGGCGACGGATGAGCATGCCAAATAGTCAGTGGCTCTGAGAGAGAGGCTGAGGAAACGAAAGAAAAGGTGACCGAATAAACACATTTGCCCGGTTGGTTTGCAGTTGTTAAAAGCGACCGGGAAGAGAAGGATAGCGGATTTTATTATGATGGATATAATCCGTCAACAGTTATTCACCTGTTAAAGACAGAAGGATCGACGGTATCCAAAACGACCAATAACAACAGAGACAGATGTGAGTAACATCTAGCTGGAGTATTGACGCACAATTACAGGGAATCCAACAGTATCCTGTCAAAGAATAATCCATCAAATTAGTTGATAATAAATATACGCACATATCTATAACATGAAATACAATTTGCCTACGTGCCACAACGGACGATGGAAACTGCAGGTTGTGTACGGTAGAAAAGAGAACGATGTACAGAGAAAACAAACACTTAATTGACGTACAGAGGGATTAGCAACACCAGTGTCATTGATACCTGTCTAACACGAAATCAGACAGCGTCTTCGAAAGCATGAGGTGACAAGCGCGTCATAGGAAATAAGATGACAACAAGAAGAATAATGTAAAGAGAACGAAAAGATAATATATAAGAACACACAGAGATTCACAACACGAACATCACTGACAATATTCAAACAGCGTCCCTAACGAAAAGTACTTCGCTGCATTTCAGACAATAGCCAGGAAGCTCGGAACGTCCCACAGAAGCAAGCTTCGATATCAGTGTCATCATACCCCGAAACAACGCCATATACTGGTCATCAGGTTTCCGTTTCCAATCTAAGTCAATGCTTACAAACAAAGCAGGATGTAACAGAAGGCGAGGTGTGTCGGGGAGGTTGCCAGTTCCCCGAAAACATTGTGACCAAAAGTAACATAGTTCACTTGTGAGTGACCTTTACCTTCGCCATGATTGTGCATGGCTCCGGCCTTCACAATTGACCAACGCCCTGGTGACAACTGTTGTTGTCATTCCGACTACACGCCTAGACTATACTGTCTAGACTTTTGTGTGGTTCATTCCATTTGATCTTGCTTGTTGCTAGTCACAAACCCTATAAATACGAACGGGTTTGTGACCATGTTGTCTTCGGGCTGAGCGACATCAAGAAGCTCTGTTCGAAGGCCGGTCTTTTCCTCTACGTTCATGCAGTAGCCTCGAATGGATGGGAAGAGACTAACTGACGGCGTATAGTCCGTACTCGTTGTTCATTACCGTTATTCGCCGTTCTATTATCTACCGTTTCATTGATCGCTACTCCGTTTACGCGTACGTAGGCCGTATATCAAGTTAAAACGAGGTGCCATTCATATTAAAGGTCCAGGCCAGCGAAGTGTATGAGAAGAGACAATTATGCTCAAAACCCCACAGATGAAGGTGGTAATGCATGAATAATGCCGCTGTCAAGAGAATGATTACATCTGATACTTCCAGGCCGTTTATGCTGCGGAAGGGGGTTGACTTGAGGAACTCCACCCCGAGTCTCTGACTCAAAAGTCTGACCTGCGAGACAACAGGATATAGGGTTTTCTTGGAGGACCCTACCCGGGTCCAACGACGCAAGAGTCTGACTCATCTGACATTGAGGAGTTTGTCTAGCCCGAGTTGGCAATGAATAAGACATTGTTGTCTGATTCTGAGCACTGCTGCGCGCAGTGGATGTACTCGAAGCTACATCAGGCTTTTGGGAGATACTAGATGCTTTACGACCATATTAAATAATACGCCGACGGTCACGGTCAAACATTGGACGATCAGAGTGACCATTGTTTGATGATACCTATTTTAACTCCCTTCTTTCTGATATAAATGACAACAGTGCCAAACTTATGGAACAATTATGTTGTATACTCACAGGATCGTGCCTCACCACCTAAGCACTCCTATGCGGTCAGTAGTGCGACATACAATCCTATAGGTGCACCTGCTTTACGTCTGGTTGTTGCCACTGGTGTGTCTGACAAGGTTGCATTTAGAAGAACCAAAGTCCCAATCAGCATAGCCATCTGGATCGATGCTATGCACAAGTATGACTGTCACATCAAGGTAGCAGTATAAGTCTAGCAATGTTACCAACAAACGTCTCTAAGGCTTCGGGGACACCGACGATTAAAAACGCGCACGCTCTGAATGAGGCAGGTTACTCAATTGTGCAATAAAACTACTTGCACAGTGGCATTATATACCCGGCCTGAAACACATACATTTGCCGAGGACAGTGCAAGTTTGCAAGCCCCATCCGAACTTTGTGACCTTATCAGACGCTCCATCAGTGGGGACGCAGCTCCCACAGCAAATGAACTTTTCAACCACTTCTAAAGGTTCATCATTACGGATGGGCGCAGGTGCATCCCCTCCAGTCCCGTGATAATAATTTGCACTTAGAACAGATTGACGAAGCCATCAACATATTTGTGAGGTTCAGGGCACCCTGTGAACTATTACAGATGAGAACAACGTTGATTGCACACACCGGGTCTCGAAGCCTAATGATTGGAAATATTCCCACATAATCATATTTGCAGTCTGTTGTGGAGCACTCTAGGAATACAGGAAAACGCCGGACAACTTGTTCGCATTCCCCCTGAAATGCTGAAGGTCGGCAATAAACTGTCACAAACCTGAACTCAACAAGAAGTCGGATTGCAAATGATTTTCAGAATGCCGACACTCATCAGATGCACCTTTCTTTAATAGCCAATATCAGAACGCAGCGTTGCCAATTGAATTGAAAGCTTCTATGACGTCTAACTAGATAACTGTCAGTCTTATAATAAGAACGGCGGTTAACAAGCATCCGATGGAGTTTGAAGATTCGACTATTGCAGCTAAGGCCAGGGAGAACCCCAACCTGTTCCTCACGAATATGTTGTTCACGCCTCATGTCTAGGCTGAGAAAAACAATAGCAGTAAACAGCTTCGATGTTACAGAAGGCAGGCTAGTCTGTCGATGGTCCGCTCATCCAAGCTAGATTCCTTGGCCCGTGAGGAAGTCGATCGCGAAAGTGGAGAAACATCAGCAGATTAATGGGCACAAGAGGCATCCAAAAATTCCGTAAATGAACCGGGCAGTCGGTTGACTTGTCATTATAAATGTTTAGCTCAACGTTTACGCGTCGTTGCATGTTATAGACAGGCTTGCCAACGGCTTTATGGATAATCCAGAACACATCTGGCTTCCAGCTGTTTGTTGTTCGGATGAGATGAAGGCTTTCAAAAGATCATGGAAGCAGCTATCTGTCCCAGTTCGGTAGCGCGTCATAACCACCGGGCCTCGCGATCTTTTTTTGGGCCGGTCCCGAGTTCCAAGGGAATAATATTGCGAATTAAATTACACCCGTTGCCAGATGGAGTATTCCGGCGGCCGTTAAGAAATTTGGACGCGGGTTGTACAAACACAGATGTCAGCAGGCGAACAAACAGTGATGTCATAGAAGGTAATGCTTGTCATCTAGGTACACTTGCCACAGACTAGCTTGCCTTGACCCTTCACATTTTCAGCTAGTATTACTTTTGTCCGGGAGCTGCAGAGTACGCAAAAAATCTGTGAGCTGGCGATAAAATTCCTATTTGATTGCACCCTGGCTAGGGCCAATAGGAGCACATACCGCAATAAAAAAATCCAGAGCGTTTCTTTTTATTACAGATATGACTCGATACTTTGACTGTATCTTCAAGTCCGACAGCGGAAGAGCGGTTAACAGCGGGTACTTAGTCGAGCAACTATTTCTTGTGCATGCGTTTAAGAAAATTCCAACACCGGTTTGATCAGCACCTTCAGACACACGGTCTCCAAACTGTTAGGAGGCGCATCTCCTAACGAGACAGCCAGGACATGTCACGCCACATCGTTCGATCGGCCCAGCTCGGACGGTATGGTCTTAGATGGTGGTGTGGTCCCATTCAGCCAATCAGATCGCAGGTGTGCGGTCGAACGCCTGCGCGCTAGCTGAACAGTGTTTTTCTCGCGTCGCTTTCTGACGCCCCCTCTAACGTGATTTGTTCTGACGCCCTGACTGCCATTTATGACTGTCTTATTTGATTCGCTTCGTGTCTGTCGCCCATCTATGGCAATCGTTTTGTCCTATAAATCTAGAGCTTATATGGCCTTAGTTTGTCCCGTCTCGTCTCGTCTATGTCTCGGCTCGTTCGTCCAATAAACAGTGCGGTCGTATCCCTTCTGATTTCTCGGTTTGGGCCAAGCGACTGAGCGCGTATCTAAGTGACGATCCAATACAAACAAACGCAAATTACGTAGGCATTGTGAATCAGTCGACCGGGACTTGAGATATAAAACCACGTTAGAATACTAACTCCGTGCTTCAAGACAGTAAATACTGATAGCGAGTCTCCAGAATTCGTGTCTAACGGCCTATCTGCGTAAGTGTTCGAAAAGTGAGTATGACAAACTTAAGCGGTGTCCAGACGGCAGGTGAGGTTTTCTGTCAGCCAGACAAATATATCAAATTGACGTCTGATACATTGTCATGATGATCATGACCTACATCACGAAGAGCAATTCTCCATTGTGTTTGAAAAAGGAACTGAAAGGTCACTAGATAACCAATCATTTAACAGAGAGGAAAACGAGACATTGTTTTGGTGCACTGAAATGTGAGGTAAGAGCAAAGCCGGTCGTTGTCAACTTAGTCAAGGAGTGAGAGTACGAAGCAAGCTTCACAAATGTTAATAGGTCCGACAATGTTGTGTGTAAAGGATACGTCTCGGTTACCTGAGCTGATCAAGTAGACTGCCTTGAGGGGTTCGACCAGGGTCCGCTGATTCAAAAAGCTAACCTAATAAGGTAGCAATCAACGTGATAAGGGTTTGCTTTCCATAATGCAATGATGGCAGCACATTGATACGAGTAGATTTTAGGCATTTCGCGGAAACGAGTAAAACAGAATTTGAATCAGACGGCAAATATGTAGGTAAAATCAAAACTCTACCGAATATAGATAAAAACATGGATGATTATTAGGACCACAAAAATTTAAACATTGGTCTACCGTCGAACACCAACTCACCCTGACAATCCACCGCAGACAGAAAAGTGACAAAAAGTGGCAACACATGCTCAGCCCGATCACCCAACATGTCCACACCTTTGATCAACCGAACGGAGATAAACTGGATGACGTGGTCCATCAGATCTAGCGTGGTTTGTACAAGAGACACCGAACACGGGAAAACTGACACAGACCGAGACAGGAGAGGAGTTCTCGTCTGAGGATCATCGTCCAAATCAATTTGGTAACCCATGGAACAGAGGATGAACTGTGGGGGGGAAACATTTCATATGTGAAATGAAACAGGTAGACATACGTGCACGTATACGGACGATCCTGTTAGGCACAGTGATACGAAAAGAACTGATTAGAGTATGTTAACAATTGTTTAAGCATCAACTAATTCGTCTTCACCAATCGAACAACAGACGTTATCTTAACCATTCACACTACTTGTTCTTCGCGTGCAATTGGTACACGGATTTACTTGACCTCTGGATGGAAACATCAGAAAAGATAGCAGTAAACTGAGTTCATTGGCTAACGATGAAGCAACGAACAACAGCGAAGCTGAGTGATGGAGGTTGCAGAAAAGCAACTAACGACGAAGTTGCTGGTTTACACGATGTGTGCGTCTTTATCGTTTGAGTTCATGTACGGAAGTTCTATAAGTGTAGTCCCACCATTTTCACTAATCTACTTCCAAACTAGGGTTTTCTCAAGGTTGTGAAGCATCAAAACATCAAAATACTAAAATCGATCAAAATTACGCATACACAAACACACTCATCATCCGAGCTTTCGTATTTCAATACCCAACTGAATGAAAGCAGATGGCGGGGCACTGCTTAGCAAGCAAGGTCGTGGATAAATCATGAAAGTAACCACAGTAACTCACACAGACGACAGCTGTGAACGGCAGAGAAATTAAGAAGCAGAATCTGCAAGACGTTCACCGACAAAGTGTCTCCATTGTTGTCACCAAACCAAATTAGGCTGCTCCAGCAGACTCGGAGATGGTTTCTAGTTAGACTATATATATATATATATATATATATATATATATAT
>LUCH01005339.1:25803-42451 GCA_013368495.1 Paragonimus heterotremus | reverse complement strand
CTGATTTCCTCAGCCGTCACCGATGTCCTGATTAGATTGTTTTGATGAATTTGCCTCCCAACAAGTTCAAACTTCTGTTACGACTTCCGCCAAATACGGTGAACTTTATTCATGTGTTCATCATTGTGGTTTTGACTTAGCATGTTTCTTCCCCAACTAGACTTGACAGTAGGTTGGATTTCATGTATACTTTTTGCATTTCAAAACGTTACCAGCAGTCTTCCGGATAATGACCACCAAATAGCCGAATTCTCTACTAATGTTCGTGTAATGTCATAAGTAATACCACATTTTATATACAATTTGAGGAGATCGGTCTGAATCTGTTCACTGATCTATTTGGTTACCAAAAATATGACAAGCTCTTCCTTGATGCACACCCTACACTATTGGCTGGGGAGTATTGTTATAACGTAAGCGTATGCATGTTGCACTGCAGATTGTGCATGTTGCACCTCCTTGCTCGACTGAGTGTATTCGTACAAAGATCCTGGAAAGTCTTGAAAAATTGTCTTCTAAGGTTCAAAGAATGAGGGGTTTCCCTCCTATTACTGCCAAACGAAATAATTACTGTAGTGGGGACCCGAAAAAAACTTAACTGTTGAAGACTTCATGGTAAATAAAACAGCCAAATAGACATGCGAACGGTGTTGGTGTAATATCAAGTGCTGTGGCTTGTTAATGGTAACTTCCACTGCATTAGCTGGACAGAGTCCATAAAGTAACCAGTGTTCACTAAGATGAGAGGAGTAGTTTTATCGTGAAGCGCAGAAGTGTACGTGTTTCACCGTTAATGGTTGATGTACTCCAGTCAACCGAATAAAAGGCGAGTAACTACATTCCCAAAGAATACTTGACAGGTACGTTTTCAAAACTATGCCGTAGGTACTAATCGTGCAACTCCCACAGCCATCTATCGAGCTAGTACTCCGTCGTATTACCAAACTGGTTAAAAAAGGAAAAACCGCATTTCTCAGGCCGAACATTTGAGAAATCCTAATGAAATTGATGCCATACAGACTCCTCAACGGGAGGTCAACTTTCGGTTATTATATCATCTGATAATACTTTTATTGTTAGTCCATTCGATGTCTGTAAATCATTTAGCTATCATCCTCATGTTTTGTTTAACTTTGTGGTGTATGCAGCAGGTAGCTAACATTCCCGATTAATCGGTCGATTTCGAGACGCTAATTGTCACAGTGTGCTAGAATTAGCCACATCCATTCCGCTTGTCACAGTTCAAAATATCCTTTTTATACAATCCAAGTTTGAAGATGGAAAACTGAGTTCCGATATCTGTTCTGTTGCTCTTGCTTTTGACTCTGTTGATTTTACCAGTCACATCAAACATGTTTAATCAATAATTTGTCAGACATTCGTTTATCGTGAATACTAAGGGCATTAAATCATTTATCCCTCTTGATTTTATAAAGTCTCTGAAGACAGTGTCTATATAACCTTCTGGAGCTTCTGTAATAGGTATCACCGGATATGGTTCAATAATTCTTCATTCTTGTCAACTCACACTTTTTGATTCGCAGTCCAGTGTTAACAATTGCCATTTTTTGGTTAGTGGTTGTGGGCCATCATTCGTCGGATTAATAGGTATGAAACCTTTGAAAATGTCCGCTTCATTGTTTGCCGATACACGTAAATCAAAAGTGCGCAATCTACTCCTTCACTGTTCGAAAGCTTCTGGTGGTATGCCTGTTAAACTAGTTTCGCTCAAACTCAAAGGCAACGCGATTTTTATGTAGCGACGAATCCTTCCTTTTGGGTTACGTGAGTCTGTCGGGAAAGCAATCGATCAGCTTGTGGGAGAAATGATATTAACGCCCCTGCAATCTTCGACTTGGGCTACACCCACTGTGACTGTGCTTAAACGTGAAGCTAAAACACCTCGAATTTGCGGTGACTACTGACTCACGCCCAACAACTTCCTTTCGCAACGTTGCTCCACTGCTGAACCAGAGAACATTTTGCATCAACTTCATGGCTCAAAGCATTTTTCAAAGGAGTCTTTTTTGTAGATTCCACTTGACGAGGTTTCCAATGTTCTGATAACTATCAATACTCCTTTCGAATTGTTTTGGTATAATTTTCTGCTCTTTGGTCTAATTGTATCGCCTGATACATTTTAGGTGTTATGAACACCATTACTACCAACCTAGAGAACGTTTTTATTTACCAAGATGACATCATTGTGCATGTGTCAATCATGTCTATTTATGAAGAACTATTGTATGCTTCATTTGATCGCATTTATTCTTTAAACATGGCTATTAATTCCTGCGAATGCATCTTTCGCACGTCTAATTTCCCATGTTTAGCATTTCTGGTTATTTAGAATGGGTATCTTCCCGATGTCGGTGGTTATTCCTTTTTATCTAAGACAACCGCTTCGAGGATTTTGCGGAGTTTTGTCTTTTGATGGGTTCTCTTCGATATTGTTCTTGATTTATTTCCAATTTAGCGGATCCTTTTCAACTTTTTGGACTGACCTACTTGAGGAAACTCCGACTTCTGTCGGATTTTCTGTTTTCCGATGCAATGTTACCCACGTCTTCTCCAAAGTTACAAGGAACATTGACTGCTGTTGCATCACAATTGAGTACTGGAGCCGTACTTGAACAAGAGGGTCATCATGTCATTTGCACTTCTAGACTCCTTATTTCAGCAGGGCGTGGATATGCGGACGCATAGGAGAAACCACTGGCGGTTTACTGGACAATCAACAAACTTCATAAGTACTTGTTTGGCGTTCATTTCACTATATCCACTTACCATGAAGCCCTTAAGTTCATTTATAGTCTTAACGAATTCCTCGCTAAGTCTTCTGCGGCAGTGGTTCGGCGATGGAGTGTTGCTTTGGCTGCGTGATCTTATAACATTCAGAATCGTGGTGCAAAATTCATTCCTCATACCAACTGTTTATTTCGGTGTGCTGACTCCGGAGAGGATGGTGTCTCAGACTGTTTATTGACCCATCCACTTCTAGTTTCTCGTTCTAAGTTGATTCGTCATGCTCGAAAATACTATCAAGCATTGTTGTCCTCATTACGTAATGGTTGAAACTGCCGTATTCGGCTAGGATTTGTTGAACTCTGTAAACATCGAGATGAACTCACTGTTACTCTCGGTATGTTTTGGTGCTAGAATAATTAGTCTTCCCGCATTACGACCTGCTGTATTAGATGATTTACACTCCGGTTATTTGGGAATTGAAGAGATGAACTTCTTTGTTTGGCTTGTTGTTGGTCAGAAATGAATATTGATCTTTGTAATATTTTCAGAAGTTTTGCTTAGTGTGTACACAAAGCGCAGTCACGATCACCAGAATAAACAACCTGACCATTGGGTTGTGAGATCCGGCAATGAATATGAGCTGATTGTTTTGGTCTATTCTCGGATAATTATTATACTTTGATAATCGTTTATTCATATTCACGTTAGCAGGAAGTTCGTTTTACGTCATCGATAATTACAGACTTCATTCTGATTGCATTGCTAAAAACGTTCAGTCGGGAGGAAGTATCATATGCCATGATCACTGACAATGACACTCATTTCACTGTGCAGAAGTTTGAAGAATGAGTGAAAAAAGTAGGCTATCGATATCTGCTCATTGCATCCAGAGTGATGCTGAAAAGTTTGTGCGTATTCTGATACATGCGTTAAAGTCTATTAAACGATTTAATTTTAAAGAACTGGATAATGACTTGGATGACTTTCTGATGCAATATCGGGCTTCTGACCATTTAACAACTGGAAGCAATCTAGCAAAGCTATTCCAGATCCGTGTCCTCCAAACCAACGTGCTTGTTTTGGGATCAGCTGAAGTTGTGTGTCATCGTGGGAATGACCTCCGATCATCTCGAGGAATTATGGTCAATAATCTGGGTACTCGGATGTGTCACATTTTTTGTTTGGTTGATGGATCTATTCACCATGGATATATTGAACAACTTATTCATAATCCACCATCGTCAACCTCTTCTATGCCTACTACTGATAACGATATTTCTCAGTATATTCCAAGTTCACGCCCTTTGGTTGAAGATGCTACTAAGAACGACTCACCACAGTTGTGGCTATCTGAATGTCTCAGAAATAAACAATGCAGACCTTATAACTATTCTGGCTCTGATTCAACCTGTGGCGGATTTGGCAATTTTCACCAAATCCATTTCCCGTCGTTGTTTTATGACATTGTCGACAATAAGCTACACGATTGCATCTGAACTTTTCAGTTCAGGGTGTTATTATTACTGTGTTGAAACTAAATCTGGGTTTGTGCTAGGTCAGTTACTCCATTTCTGTATTGTTGAAACCATTACAAACCACTTAGCAAACTTCCTTAAATTTTGGCAAATAGCCGAACATCGTTAAGTTCCATTAGCACGTAGTCCGTAAACTCACTTCCTCCGTGGAACCTACGTGCAGGCCATGCCGGCATACTTCATAAAGTCAATGATAATTATATCACTATTCCCATACTGAATATATTCCCGTTTTCCGTGAAGTAATTTGCCTTCATATGAGGAACATGACTGACATATTTTATCTGTTCTCATTATGCAATTGTCTTATTATTCCAACTCTCTGCTCATAAATTTCTCATTTGGACTTAGTTACGTACCCAACCAACTGTGTCACATGGAATCCACCAAATGATCCAGCGTATTGACTGTTCAAGCAGGATTTCCCGACCAAGCAGTAATTACCGGTAGCGTTAGTGGATTTCAGTGTGAACTACTAGCTATCCCTGTCGATTATCAATTTCTAGTTTCAAGTTCAGATCTTTCTATTATTGAGCTTCAAGTTTTACGACTACTACATTCTGAAATTTATCTACTCACATCAGTGGACGACGTTAACATTTAACGACTTATACTGGACTGTTCTGAAGCCACAAAAGGAATGCGAATGCAGAAGGTAAAACTTGAAGCCCCTGAGGATCCATTCTTTCTTAATAGACGAACCATTCCATTTGGTTTTTGAGAACCTGTGCGCAGAGTTGCAATCTATGTGTGATAAAGAAGTATTGACGCCTGTTGACTCACCAAGTTGGGCGACTCCGATAGTGACACTAATGGAAGCCGGTGAAATTATACCGATAATTTGTGACGACTACAAGTTGACGTTGAATACAGGCCTACCTTAATGTGTTTGCGCAACAAAGAAACACGAAGGTATACTGTATTGTTTGTCAGGTTATAAGGTCTTTCCAAAAATTGATTTACAAGATGCTTACATTAGAATATCATTTGAAGTGTCAAGCAATTTGACTGTGTTTAATACACTGTTCGAACTGTATCGATACAATTTTCTCCCTTTTGGCTGAAATGTTTCGCCAGCGGTATTCTAAGATGACGTGAGTACAATTACTAATGACTTAGACGGCGCCGAGATCTATCATGATGCTGCTATTGTGTATGCGTCTGACAAATATACTCATGATTATCGCCTCTACTATGTTGAAGCAACGTTTTTGACTTCAACGTGGTTATTAACCCAAAGAAGTAAAAAATTTCAGTTTTTCTTTCTCATATCTTGGTTACGTTGTTGATAGCAATTGTTTCAAGCCAGATTTACAACACTTAGCCCTATTAGTGAATGCCCCGTCACTAACTAACCTTCATGAACACCATTCTGTCTTTGATGCACTTCAATATCATTCATGTTTTATTCCAAGTTTCACTGGACATAATAGCTCATCATTCGGTATTTTATCTATCGACGACGTTTTTGCTGTGCCGACCGTGAAGAAACGCTTTGTACTTTATTCTATCGTCTTCAAACTAATGCTGTTTAAAACCGTTTTCTGCCAAAGATTATTCAATTGTAATTACTGGTACTTCTCCCACTGACCAGGACTCCGGTCTATCCAGGTGCAACCTTGTCAGACGGGCCAAAGTGTGACGATTACAATAAATGATATTTTTGATAGTCTCATTCAGTTGTACGCTTTTGATGACTTCAATATTTCACCTACTCTTGTTTTAGTCAGGCTTTCCTCTTTGTAATGTCCGTCCCGGGGCTACAATCGCAATTCGCACCGTGCCTCCATAGCTTGAAGTGCTTTCTCTGTACACTACTTTCCAGGGCCAATAGAGATACACAAGGGTCAACACGCTAAGTCCTTGCTTCTCATTATCGATTGGTTTTCGATAGTGAGCACAGACTGGGTATTATTCTGTTGAACACTTTCCAACACTAGTAGCTGCTCCATCCAGTTGACCTAAGCAGCTGTGCTCAAAATCAGACCGAAGTGTCTTATTTATTGCACCCGCGGGCTAGGCAAGCCACTCACCGTCAAGTGAGTCGGATTCTTGAGTCATTGGCTCCGACTAGGGTCCCCCAAGAAAACCCTGTATCCTGTTGCCTCGCATGTCAGACTTCTGAGTCAGGGACTCGGGGTGGGGTCACTCCCGAGAAGTATCATAAGTTGTCGTTTTTCCAATAGTAACATTATTCACCCATAATCACCTCCCTCTACTATTTCGCTCCCAGTGTCTTTAGCCTTCCATGTGCCCTCGGACAATAATTGTTTTCTGAAGCCAATACAACTGGAAAACATTGACGCCTTCAATATCCGCACTTTCCGACAAGTCCGTCAGCAAGCTGCTCTGATTAGTACTCCCTCAAGTCTGGAGATTGATGTGTGTTGTATGTCGGAAACGTGAGTCTACGATTCTAGCACGGTTATCCTCTAGATAGCCATCGATGCAAGCGTTTTTCTCTCAGGGTTTCTGGTGACGCCCAAACCGAATCTCGTGGTCAAGCTGGAGTGGAAATCGCACTGAGTTCCAGAGCGGAGCAATGCTTGTTCGATTGGATCACAGTGAACAGTCGCTTGTGCGTTGTCAAACTCAACACGGCGGTTAGAGTCTGCCGACGCAAATCAGAAAGACGTTGTGTATTCATCATATCGGCGTACGCTCCAACGGACAGCTGTTAGGATGCTACCAAGGATGCGTTCTATGACGCCCTCGTTGACCTTCTGAGGCAAACTGAACACTCAGACATCATCATACTAGCGGGCGATTTTAATACTCAGCTTGGTCGTCTTTCTCCGGATGAGAAGCGGCTGGGGTGTATGTTTGGTGTCCGGGCATAACGCACTGACAGTGGCAAAAGACTGCTGCAGCTGTGCAGATCCCATGATCCCTTTATTTCGAGCACCGCATTCCAACACAGGAAGAACCACTGTGTTACTTGGAGACCTCCCTGTGATTCTCAGCCGTGGACACATTTGGATCATATAGCAGTCAGTTACAGGTGGCGCACCTCTGTTAAGGACTGTCGTGCCTTTTGGAGCAACCACATGGACTCGGACCGTGCTGTTGTGCGTGGTCGTTTTGTAGTGCCATTTGCCCAGAGGACCTACGTTGGTAAATGCAAGGTGCTTCACCGGCATTCGAGCGATGAGGATGTAAAAAACGCTTACCAAAAGGCGTTGGTGGGGAAGTTGCCCAGTTCGAGTCAGATGAAGGATCCTAACGAACACCGCGACCAAATCGCCGAAGCTATGAAAGCATGCTGTGAACAGGCATGTTCCGAAGGAGCTGTTCAGTTGCGACAGAACTGGATTTCCGTCACGCCGATAAACCTCATGAACGAGCGTCGCTCGATCCCACTTGGTTCTGAATATGATGACGACCGTCGAGAACTTAAACGCAAGCTGACTAAAAGTTTGTGCAAATACCGTGAGCAATACTTGGTCGAACAATCGAAAGAGATGGAAAAATCTTTTTTATCTAGGAATAGCAGGAGGCTTTTCTCCCTGATCCATGGTCGTACTGACCGTCGAGTCTGTGTAATAGAGAGACCATACATGAAAAAGACAGCTCACCTATCACAAGTCATTCGCGTCGACTTAAGAGGTAGGCTAAACATTTTGAAAAGCAGTTCAGTTGGCCTCAACCAGATCATGTGGGCGACAGGACCCCATTGGTCAGTTATTGTATTCCAGACGGTCCTCCGTTGGAATTAGAAGTGGTCCAGGAGCTCAGGTTATTGAGGCGTAATAAGGCTTCTGGACCAGACCTCCTCTGTTCTTCTCTGTTCAGGGATGGTGAGGAGAGGTTGATATCGGAACTGATAAAACTCCTCCGGACGATCTGGGAGACTGAGGGGGTGCCTCGTGATTGGTGCCTATCAACATTCATTCCTGTTTTCAAGAAGGAGGCCCGAAGTCTATGTGACAACCACAGAGGCACTAATTTGGTGCCTTTTGCGTCAAAATAACCCACTGGCCTCATGTTATATCGATTTTAGTGGATCTAAGCATTATACAAAATTCAAGTATGAACACGAGATCAAAAGGGTGATGAAAATGGAAACGATTGACTCACAATAGTTCGTTAAAGTGCGTTGGTCATAGAATTCCACTACACCGAATGCAGTATCCAATGGATACAATCTGTCGTGTTATTCCTAAGTATTCTTGGAGGCCATAACAGATAACTCCGATGACAGATAAATGAGGAAATTCTGCCGCAATAGCCGGTTGATTCCGTTAACTTCCAAATCTACTAGCGACACTGGACGCAGACAGAACGCAAGGCTTGTGACCCGAGAAGTGAGTGAGCTGTATTCACTGATTATTGATTAGTTCGATTAAGTTGCTTTAAATGTTGGCTGTATATGTGAAGTTGAGGAAAGTGAAAAGTGTGAATAACAAGCAGAGTTATGAAATAGAAAACAGTGTACAAGACGTTACAGAGCTCCCCCACCAGAGCGTTTGTGGGTTAAAACACGATGAAAGAATGGCAGTGAAGGAAGAACAAACCAAACACTCGACAGGCGTGTTACGTACTGTAATCTGTCAGGTGTTTCGGCCAGTGTACAGACCGCCATCTACGTGTGGTGCGTTGTTCACGAGAACAAGGGGGCTGGGCTGTAGGTGGATGTGATACTGTCGGGGGTGGGGGGATGTTTTTAGTCAGCATTAAGTCAAGTGGGTCAAAATCCTTCTCTGTGTAGGCCGGTTTTAATCGATCAATGGATACGGATTGGTTTCGTCCCGACCTGTCGATAGTGAAGAATTTTTCGTCATGCTTAACCACCTTGAAGGGACCGACATATCGTGGTTGTAGTGGTTTTTTGGTGGCGTCTTGGGGCATGAACACAAATTTACATGTGAACAAATCTGGAGATTTTTGTTCTCGGCGCCAATGATGACGGGTCGGCGTGAAACGAAGGTCGGACATGTGTTGTCGTAAACGTGAAAGGTAATCCGTACTTGGGTCTGAATGAGTTGAGGGTTGGATCATTTCTGCAGGAAGGTGCAAGTTGGTACCGTGAACTAATTCAGAGGTAGTACACCCAACGTCTTCTCTAACGGTAGACCGGATTCCGAGGAGAATGACTGGTAGACGTTCACTCCACTTCCTTGCGTCGGACTGAGCGGTTATCAACATTTTTAGTTGTCGGTGGAAACGCTCGACTAAGCCATTAGCACAAGGATGGTATGCCGTCTTTTTAATGTGAGAACAACCCAGTAACTCCGTACAGTTTCGAAAAAGGGAAGATTGGAACTGGGTGCCTCGATACGTAGTGATTGTAGTTGGTCAACCAAAATTAACGATCCAGTGTTTCGAGAAGGTTTTGGCGACTGTCTCCGCCGAAACATCTCTAGTAGGCACAGCTAAAGGCGAGCGGGTGAAACGGTCGATTGCGATCAGTATATACGTACAATAGTTGGAAGGTAGTAGTGGGCCGACGATGTCAAGGTGTACATGGGAAAAACGGGCGTCTGGTTGGGAGAATGTGCCAGGTGTGGTAACCGTATGTCTGTGCACTTTACTCCTTTGGAACTCCATACAGCGTTGTGACCAGAGACGAACGTTTTTGTCCATAGAGGGCCAAACAAAGCGCTGTGCAATCAACCCCAATATGCCGCGTTTTCCGGCGCGAGATAAACGGTGGAAATGATTAAAAACAGTACGTCGATAAGAAAGTGGGACAAGTGATCTAGGTTTACCCGTTGAAGTGTCGCACAGAATGTCACGAACTTGTGTCGATAGAGGAATGGTAGATAATTTCAAGGACTTACAAATGGAGACGTCCTTCATGTCCTCACTGTACTGCTGGGCGGTAGCCATTTTAAATAAATCAAAGGAAGGTGGCGACTGGACTGAGTTGACATCAGGACGTGATGAAGCATCAGCAACGATGTTAGCGTCGCCATGTGAGTGTGGGATGTCCGTGGTGAATTAGGAGATACAGTCCAGAGGGAGTCAAGATTGGTTCAATAACGCGGTATAAAATAGGCCACAGGGCGTAGTTTGCGGACTTAAATATACTTACTCCGTCCATGTTCAGTTGAACAACCAACTTCGAAGGACTCGTCAACAGATGGGATACGCCATCCAAAGCCCCCCTCACCCCGAAGTGAAGGTAATTCCCAGGCTCAACAGCTCGCAGTACGACAGATCATGGTGACTTCAACAAAGTTCGTGGATTCCCCGGTACACTTGGAAGATGGCATCAGCCAAAGGCCCAGTAAGTGTAGTGGCCTAATCAGTCAAATGGTAAAAATGACCAAAATGTGGTAGTATCAAAGAAGAATCGTAACGGTGGTGGATAAACACAAAGGTAAACGTGCAAATTAAACGGGAGATATATCGATAAAATAGGAACGACTCACTGATAAGTCAAAATCCGTTAGGTTGAACAGACTACCACAAGAAAGAAAGACAGCGCCAGAGATAAGATCCTTTGGACGACCGATAGATTAATTCCGATAACAGATAAATAAGGAAATTTGCTGTAATAGCCGTTTGATTCGGTTAACTTCCAACTCCCCAAAAATCTGCTTACTAGCGGCACTGAACGCAGAGGGAACGAGAGGTTCGCGAACCGAGAAGTGTGAGTGAGTTGTATTTGCTGATTATTGATTAGTTCGATTAAGTTGGTTTAAATGGTGGCTGTGTATGTGAAGTTGAGGAAAATGAAAAGTGTGAATAGCAATCAAAATTATGGAACAGAAATTAGTGTTCGTCAGCAGTGTCCAATTTCTCCCTTCCAGTTCAATTTTCTCATGGACGACATTCTGGAGGATGCGCTTCGCGAATCCAGCGAGCTTGATGTTGAGCTTCTTTTCGGCGCTAGATTGACCGATCCGTAATATGCGGACGACATTATCTTACTTAGCCCGTCTGCCGAAAACATGCAGACCATGTTGGACAAGGTAAGTGGCCGGGTCGTTTCAAAGTGCAAAAGTGTTGCTTCACAACTGGGGCATTTCCGCCCTTACCATCTTCATTGCAGGTAATCCGCTTGAGACTGTGAACAGTTTCACATAGTTGGGTAGCACTATCTCCTCAGCCTGTAATATTGCAGATGAGATATCAGCGAGGATTACGAAGGCACGAGTTACCTTTGCCAAACTGCGTCATCTGTGGCGTCGAAAAGGAAGGGTATATAATGCCTGTGTACGTTCCATTTCGCCCTATGGTTTCGAAATGTGGCCTGTTCATAAAGAAGATATTAACAGGCTTGCTGTGTTTGACTGTCGTTGTCTCCGCTAGTTGGCCCATATTAAGTGGACTGATCGCGTGAGCAATGTGGCAGTTCGCCGGCGCGTATTCCGGAACGCTGGGGATGCGCGATCAATTGGTCAACTAATTACGTTGCACAGCTTGAGATGGTTGGGTCATGTTCTCCGTATGCCAGCTGAGCGTTTACCCTACCGGGCATTATATACTGAGGCCACCAACAGTTGGGTAAAACCACGCGGTGGTCAACCAACATCGTGGTCGCTAAACATGAAGACCTTGACTGCTCCATTGAGCAAAGTGGGTAGGTGTCGCTTGGCTGGATGGGGTCCTCGTGACCACTCAAACCGCTGATTAGAGACGCTATCCGAGATGACGGTGTCGCAGTCAATGGCGTACCTGCATCCATAACATTTCTACTTCTTCCGCTTAGTCTTCTAGTACTGTTCAAACTTGATAACATTTTCTTCTAGGATATTCCACATCACTGTTGAGGTGAGCGGCAGCCGGAGCCACAGTACCTTTTGGTCAGGCTCGCGGCTGTTATGATGATGATGTTCACCATTTTACTAACTAATGGTCCAGTTTTATTTTTTGGTCATGGAGTATAACGAACGAGCCGTAGTTGATAAACAGCCTCGAACCCATGTAAGTTTCTTGCGTACCGTGCAGGATAAACATAGCGGATATACGCATAGTTGCTTTGCTCAGCGAACACAAGTTAAGCTTTTTAGACGTTTCCCGCATGTGATGAATCTGGATGTCACACACGGGACCAACAGATACAAGTATGTCATTGAACAATCTTTGACACTCCTGAAGCTTGAGGCTATATCAATTTCTGGTTACAGATGGTATGGGACACTTCGGACCGGCGATGCGTCGTGAGAAACAGGCTTGACCACGTAGGCTGTTTGAAACTTTTCCATATATGATGGGTGAGCACATACCGGTAAAGATGTTTGTGATGGACAAGTGTCTGCGCAAGGGAGGGCAGCCCGTGTGATGTTTGGCTGCGACGTCATGTTGTGTTACTTCCAGGCACGTGGCGTCGTCTAAAAACACGTAAGTGGATAAGATTTGTTTGTCAAGTTCGTTAACAGACAAACTCCTTTCGCAGTCGCCACCTTTTTCACCGAGTAGCCATAGCAGACAGCGAACAAGAGTACGTTGCACGACTGTACAATCCACGTCACAGGTTCAAGCGTGACTTGCATATAATGGACTCAACCTTTAGAGAGTTCGTAAATTTTATGTTGTGTAACTGACTTCACATCAAGCCTAAGTGGGACATTCATTCATAAACTACTGGTGTCCACCTTGGCAACCGCACAAATACCCTGCTAGCACAATTAGATATAAATTAGGGTAAATCCCTAATTATAATCGTCTGGAGAATGCTAACGGATGGCTAAAGAAAAGGGCGCATCCGAGAGTCTGCTTAGCTAGTGCTATGAAATGGATGGAGCAGTTATAAATGGTTGGGCATAAAGTACTGTATGGCTTAACTGGTGTGGTAGGAAAAATTGGTGAAGCAGTTGTAGGTACATTTGTCATATGTGAGACCATTACAACCCTCGTAAGGTCTCCAAGGTACACTCTATTAACGTTAAAAGTAAGTGCATGTTGACTTTCTGATTAATTCTGCTGAGAGTAGTTCAAACTTTCGATAATGATGAATGGCCATTCATGCCAAATATGACTACGCAAATACCACTGACGTGCTTAGTTTTGGCAGGTACTACAACGATTAACAATAATTACCACAGTACATTACGTCTGCAGCCTTATAGAAAACGTAGTCTACATGATGGAACAACGGTTTTGTTGTCGGAAGGAAAAGCAAATTTTTTTCCAACTATACTCGCAATTCAGTGGAAAGATATTTTTTCACATCCACGACATTGTATTCCATTACGTCCCACCATTCATTCGGCGATTTAACGTAATTCTACAATCTCGTCCCATTTTTATTAATGGAGTGCGTTTCCTTTCGTGCACGGATTGTTGAGAAACTTCGATGAAATGAACGTGACCTGAAATGTTGGCAAAAGGGTACAAATGATGTTTCTGATTCATATGCGGAAAACGGCATATTTCAGTTAACGTGACATCATCTCATATCAGATATAATTTAAGTGGCCCATTACGGGTAAACCACTTTCGTACGTTGGATCAACATGGCAGTAAACAATGAGAGCACCTTCAGAAAAATATTGAAGTTGAGTTACCCGAAATTCGAAAAATATCTGGAGGACTCGCGCAAATTTCAACGAGGAACTTGCACAAGCTTTTTCATTAACACTTTGCAGACAGCTGCAAGTGCTGAGAAACATAGGAGAATAGAACTGCCCCCAGGCTGCCCGTATGGAAGTGTGGTGTGCAAGTGTGTTCACCGTACACGTTGGACAACAACCTCCAAACGGAAATGTCTATTTTTCCAACTGATATAATAACCAATTATAGATTCGCAGACTACAAGTGTAATGCTTCCTGGGTCATACATTATCGTGGTGACGGTTATCGGATCGAAAGGGCGAACCTGGTCTACTCACACGACTTCCAGGTTGGTAAACTTGATATGAATCTCAAGAATAGACGATTGACTGCTCATGATGAAATGCATGTGTGTGAGATGATGGACCACTTTAGGAGTGCTCGGGAAATGAGGTTGTACGTGAACAGAAAATGTGGGGTTGGGATGCGTCGACATGATTTAAGCAACCTACGCACTAGGCACAGCAAATTAGATGATCGCAACGAAATTTTCCAACTGCAAGATTTATTAAAAGTTGAAGGAAGCTATAGCTTTCTACTGTGACAGAAATTGCTTAGGCCTGTTATGTTTGTACCTAAAAGTGCCTTTTAGCTGTTTCTTAAGTATGGGGCTGTTATTCTCGGGGATGCCACGAATCAATTAAATTATGGCGGCTTCATACTATGGTCTGCTATGTTGGTAGATTTGACTGTAGTGGGCTTTACGTTTTTTTACGCATTGATGCCGAACGAAACCTTTACCAGTTATAGGAGTCTTGGAGGACAGGCTTAAAATGTTGCCTTGCATGTCTATGGTTCGAACCTTTATTGTTGACCGCTCAGCAGCACAATGGAGGGCAATACGTGACGTGTTACTACAGTGTGCAATAATATTTTGTCGTTTTCATTTACTGAATGATGTGTCTAGACGATATCGTCAGTTAGTAGGCTTAGAGGAATACTAGAAGAACCGTTTGTACCAGTGGACCCGTAATATAGTTTTCACAGACAACAGAGGGCATTTTAATGGTTTGCTGCAGGCCGTGAGGTCTGTCAACAGTGAGGCGTGCCAGTATCTGGTGAATACTTGGCTTCCTTGCATAAATTCAAGGCCACTGTGTTGTTCGGTAAGCACACCACCAATCGTATGGAGAACGAAAACAAGCACATAAAAAGTGAAGTTTCTGAATGCTCCAGTGTGTATGCCTTTTTCAGTATATCATCGAACGTAGCAATAGTGTGTGTGATAAACGCCAGCGCAGAGTGAACACTGAGCGTACGATATTTTTTGAATCGTTGTTGGGCCTGGATTACCGGTCAGTGATTCTAAAACCACTTTCACAGTCTACGAGGTATGTCTTCGTTGAACATAACAACAGTACAACGATAATAGATGTGGCGTATGCAAAAGGTATGTGGGAAGTGCGCTGTAGCAAAGAACGCGTTTTCCACGTCGATACCGTAGGAGGTAATAAGTTTGACTGCTGTTTTTCATCCCAGTCGATGATCCCTCGTTGCCATATGATTGCTGTGTATCGTTTGATTGACCGACCCCTTTCCAGTTTGGTCGATGGAATTCGGTGGCCGTTGCCAGTCAAGGATTAAGCTGAAATCCGGCTTTCCCAGTGCGATGAACCCGTGGTTTGTATGCCTGTGCCTGTCGCCAATTTTCGTTTGGACCGTATAAGAAGTGCTGAGGAAGTTTTCCAAGATCTAGTCATCACTCTAGGGTGTATGAGCGCTGCTAGGGATAAATGCAAGGGATAAATGAATTAGTGTCGAGCCATCCAGACCTTTTGTTACACTGTCCAATCTCAGGTGGGGAAGTCGTTCAGATAGGCAGCCGAGCATCTTTCGATAACTTATGGCCGAAGAAAACAACAGACAGCGGCAGTGATTGGTATGACTCTTTCGACTCCGAAGGGGCTGCTAAGAACCGGGTGTCACTGGTCAAGAAAAGCTTGATAGTAAACTCTAACATCCCAAACTGCAACATTTTCCCCATGGCACATTTACCAAGGGGCGACACTAAAATACATCCACAAGCAAGATACGTGTATGTCTGATGAATTAGGCCACATGCCCGAAGCCTCCGCGGAAGCATCGAATTTCCTCTCTAGCATGCGCAGGAAGTGTCACGTTGAAAGTCGCATGATTGACCAGGAAAAGCTAGAGATAGAGATAATCGGGGATCCCATGGAAACAACTCGTATCGGATGAGTTGTTAAGTGTGCTCTTAAGCGGTTCAAACCTAAATTTGGAGAACGTTTTGAACAACGGCGTGCCTTAAAACTTGTAGACGGCAACGTTTGCCAGATCTGCTTCCAGAAGGAGGGCCCCGTTGATCTAGATGAAGATAAACTGCACTGGGTGCAGTGCTATTACTGTTGTTGTTGGTACAACCACCCGTGTGTCAACTACAAGGAATATCAACCGGTCTACACTTTTGTGGATTGCGACAGCGTGGACCATGCAACGTGACCAATTTAAGGTGGGCGAATGAACAAACGGTACTTTCTAGTACCAAGTGAATGTATTCATGGACCTGTTCAGGACCACTCACAAAATGGTTTCATGAGTTCCGCTCAATTTTTCCGTTTGCGTCTATTTGCAAACTGGTTTGAAGTAGTTATCGGCGTTAGACAAGTGAGGCTCACTGAGTCTTTCCTCTGTGGGCATACCTGAAGCCTTCTGGTATATATCCAGGGATATATATATCATATATATGTTTATATATATGGATATATGGATATGTTTATATACAAATATATATACATACAAGAAATAAATTGTAATATTTAATTACATAAGTTTCTGTATACATATGTATATATGTATATAGGAATGTGTATATTTATCACATATTTACATTACAATTTCTTATA
>LUCH01005339.1:0-18362 GCA_013368495.1 Paragonimus heterotremus | reverse complement strand
ACGTGGTTCATTAGATCAGTTATATGAGGTGAATCTTGGACCAATTCACCGAGCAGTCGCAGACTTGATCCGCAGACCAGTTCTGCCGGAGTGACTCCCAGATCTTCCTTGATGGAAGGCACTCCGTCCATTTGTGCTTCGTAGATTGGGCGATTAATGACGCTTTCAGTTGTCGATGGAAACGTTCCACTAGACCATTCGAAGAGGGGTGATATGCTGTCGTTTTGATATGTTCGCAGCCAAGCACACACGTCATATCAAGGAAGAGCTTGCATTGGAACTGCGCACCTCTATCGGTAGTAACTAATGAAGGTACACCGAAGTTAGCAACCTAGTGGAGCAGAAACGTCCTGACAACTGTAACACTAGTAATTTTTGATATGGGAATAGCCATCGGCCAACGAGCGAAACGATCGACACAAGTGAGCAGAAAAATCTCTCCATCGGAAGGAGGTAAAGGACCAACAATATCCAAATGGATGTGTGAGAAACGGGAATTTGTTGTGGGGAAATTTTGAGGGGCGGAAACAACATGATGATGGATCTTGCTGCGTTGGCAATGCAGACAGGATTTTGCCCAAATGCGTACATCCTGGTTCATATTAGGCCACACGTAGCGATCTGAAATGAGTTTCAGAGTAGTGCGTACTCCGGGGCTTGAAAGCGAGTGTAAGAAGTCGAACAGGGGTTTACGACAAATTATTGGAACAAAAAGTCGCGGATTGGGAGTAGATACGTCGCACAGGATAGTAAAATGAGAGTGAGAAAGCGGAATCTGGGACAGCCGTGGAGATGAGAATGTCTCTGGATGAGATAGCTCATCGTCGTTCGGCTGTGATTCTGCCAGTTTCTTCAGGATTATCTCTGATGAAGTCAAAAACGCATCAGTGTGTAGTCTGGAAAGGGCGTCGGCGATGACGCTGGCAGATTCCAGAATGCGACGGATATCCGTTGTGAATTGTGCGATGGAAACCAAAATGACGGATTTCACGGGGGGAACGTTTGTCCGGTGAGGAGGTGAGTGTGTAGACAAGTGGTTTGTGGTCTGTCAGAACGGTGAAAACTCGACCTTCTAACAAGTGCCGGAAATGCCGAATCGACAGGTATATCGCAAGTAGTTCTCTGCCAAGCGTACTATAATTAGCTTGTGCAGGGGATAGCATTTGAGAGGAAAACGAGTGGTCGTGACTCCTCGTTGACAAGCTGTTGGAGAACTCCTCCCGCTGCGTTTGCTGAAGCGTCCGTTGAGAGAAACAATCGAACGTTAGGGTCGGTATTAAAATGGGACAATGCAAGGGTTTCGCTAAGTGCTTTTTTACCAGTGTTAAACGCATGCAGCGCTTGGGCATTGAAAACACCGCCTTGCCTTGACTCATGTAGGAGGTTGATCAACGGTTGTAGAATATGTGAATAATGTGGTATGAAACGACGATAGTAGTTGATCATACCGATGAAACGTTGGAGTTTTTTAATGGAATCGGGAAGGGGGGAATCTTGTAACGCTTTGAATTTTGTGTCCAGCGGTCGAATGCCCTTGGAATCGATTATATGTTCCAAAAATTCTAGTGAATCAACGCCGAGGACAAACTTTGAGGGATTAATAATGATTTCAAATTGGACGAAACGTTGGAATAATAAGCGGAGGTGTTGTTCATATCCACAATGATCTCGACCAGCAATCAACACATCATCAAGATAAACAAACAAAATCAAAACCTCGGGTAACTTGGTCCATAAAACGTTGAAAAGTTTAGGCAACGTTACGTAAACCAAATGGCATTCTGAGAAACTTAAAAAGACCAAAGAGGGTTGTGATTGCCGTTTTTGGATTATCCTCAAGGGCCAGGGGAATATGATGATAAGCGCGCATTAAGTCAATTTTGGAAAAGACGGTTTTGGTATCCAGAGTAAGAGAAAAGACGTGAGTATGGGGAATTGGGTAACGATCGGGATTTGTAAAGCTGTTAAGTGCACGGAACTCGCCGCACAGACGCCAGTCACCTGACGTTATAAGAACCACGTGCAATGGGGTTGACAAACAACTGTTTGACGGCCGGATAATACCTAGCTGCAATATGTGATCAAATTCAGCTTTAGCAGCCTTCAGCTTTGTGGGTGGAAGTCGACGCGGTCGAGCGGTAGTAGGACGGCCTGTAATGTTGATGTGGTGACCTACTTCGTGTTTAACTTTTGGGAGGTTGTACGAAGGAGTTGTAAGCTTGGAAAAACTTTGGAGCAACGCAGAAAATCGTGGTGCTGTTTCGGGTAGGAGGGAACGCAGATCTATGGAATAAATCTTGGCCTGCGTACCGTGCACCGTTAGCAACGTTGTGCGATCCGGAAGGTTCTTTCGTTGCACATCAACGCTAAATCTGAGAACTGACGGGAAATGAGCACTGATAATTGCATTTTGAACGTATGCAATGACGAAAGTCCAACAAAATTGGCGTCGAAATCTTAGATCCAGCGTAAGTGAGCGCGTACTGTATGTTGCTATTCGACTTCCATTAGCAGCTTGCAGGGCGGACTAATTAGGTGAGGAACTTTTTCCTCTCGCCTTGGAATTACACTCACTTAGGCTGGGGTATCGATGAGAAATCTGATACCAGTAGACTTATCTGATATGAAAATAGGCGACATGCTGGAATTGAGCCAGCGACGGTCGTCGCCATTACCGGCTGGCCAGGGCGTTCCTGTAAGTGGTAGATCTGAAAGCGCATGGCTGGTTACACTTCCTTGCACGGTGACCAAAGTTCTGGTAATACCAACAAAATGATGTATTCCTGTTCGATGTATGTGAACGCGGGCGGTTGAATGGACGCACACTTAATGATGACCGACTCTGAAGAGAAAAATGGTTCATCACCTGTTGCATCTGCATTGTGAGTGCAGTTATTTATGTGGTAAATGTGTCATTTGGTTGCTGAAGTGGGGTGGGAAAGGTTACAGGAGCCATTTGGGAAGATGGGTTAGCTTCCAACATCTTATCCACAGCGTCAGCTAATTCCATAATGGGGACAGTGGAAATAAACGATGCCAGTATTTCGCAGGTAGACGGAGGCTGGTGTTTCAACCAGTTTTTGAAAAATAGAATCGTCCATTTTTCGGGGTCCAAGCAGCTGTTTCATGTGTCGCAGTAGTTGCGACGGTTTACGACCACCCTGCTCAATGTTGAAAAACAGCTGGTCTAACTTCTGCTCCGACAGTCTAATTATATTTATCAAGGCTTCTTCTAAGTTGTCGTATGGGCATTCAGAAAGTATTTCATTAATAAGATCACACACTTCCTCAGCAATCTCAGTTGGGGTAGACTGAACTACGTATGAACATAACATACGTTGAGATTTAATCCTATGTGTCCTGAATATAGCTTTGACCTGAGTAAACCACAATCCGGGATTAGAAATACAAAAACCGGGAAATCGAATAGTAATGGATGCCTCTATGAAATCATTGTCAACTTCAACACTGCAATGAGACGTGCCAAAATGATAAAATATCAAAAATACGTTAGGTAAAGGAAACTGACAGGTCGGGCTTACCAATTTGTAGTGAAACAGATGTGCGAACTATAATAGTTCTCGATACAAAAATAACGAGCGAAGTCAAGAACTGGACTTACCAAAGATTGACAATGTTCGTGAAGCGTCCAATGACGCTGGAAAATATTCGGATTGTTTCAGGCGTAGCTGAGGATGCGAAGTAACAGAGCTGAAAGTTAGTCCAACATATAGGATGATTTAAACTGGATGGCAACCACCGGCGTCGTAGGAAGAACCAACAAGCGCGTGTAGCGGAGTTTATTCGGAAACGTGTTGTGTTGTTTTTACTCAAGTCAAACAAAAGTGTACCTAGTGGTCTGATGCAGCAGTTACGCAATGTTAGCAAAATGGAGTACAAAATAATGAAACCTCTACAACAGCTTTGGACATCCTCACACAACATGATAAATACTTAAAGGGTCGTACATTACCGTAAACTAAAGCCAAGCACAATTTCGTTTGTGGGCTGCACGTCGAAATAGAAAACACGCCCAAGACTGGAACAGTGATCACAAACGGAGTACACGATCGGGAATTTACAAATCGATTGGCCCTTCACCGCTTTACGAAGAAAAGAAAAACAGTTATCAGTACAACAAATCATGAACTTTGGCAGATGATGACAATTATATGGAGCTGATGACATTCGTGAACCAAAGGAGTTCATAATGAACGTTATGTTGGAAAGCGTTGAACACGCGTGTACAACAACCAAAATGGGACGGTTAAATCTATTAGTGATCGATGTAGGTTATCCATTTCATTTCGACAAACATCAACGTGGTACACGATATCATAATTATATAAAACCGATAGCATTCGTGAATCTAGGGAGCTCATAATAACAGTTATGTTGGAAAGCATTGGACATACATACATAACAGCCAGAATGGCGCGGTTAAACCTCTAGAGCAACATCAGAAGAGTCCAGGTCTGATGTATTTTCTGCCTTATTTGCGTAACGCCGAGCTTTCAAATAATCATCTGAAAGCAATTATTTGGTACTGCTCAACATCACTGGTCTGGGAGATAATGGTGACACGGAATCGCGAGGAACCAGGTGGCGGTGTTAGGCGAAGTTTAATACTTTCACTAAATGAAGGGCCAGATATGTTCCGCCAAGCTGCAGTACCATTCTTTATCCATGATGAACTGAGCACAGCGCAAGCTCCCCCACATTCATCGTCGAAAACTATGGGGAAGTACACCTGAAAGGACGAAGTTTTATTCTTTAATAAACATGGTTTACGGTGACAAAAAAATGCGGTGAGCAGTTGTGCACAGGAGTGTGAAGTAGGCACATAAACAAATTGTGCATCCAGCGAAAAAAGCAAACACTTGGCCATTGTTTGCGACACATGCGCCTTGCGAACTTCTTCACTGAATCCAGTTATTATAAACTTTTTAAAAAATATGTTGCGACGGCAAACTGTGGGTGAATTGGGGTATTGCGGGTTTCAGAAAGGAGGTATATTGAGATGTACAAATCGGAGTATTAGGGTGAAGTATATTTACAACAAGGCTGGGGTATTTATCAATGATGACAACATTATTAGGAGCAGCACTTGTGAACAAAACATTGCCTTCCAAAAAATGTAAGTAGTTACGAACTGCTGAGATGTTTATCGGCATGTTGATATCGGGATGCAAAATAGGAACACCATTAAAAAACGGTATGGATGTGTTCAGGCCACCGCCTATAAATTTGACTAACAGGTTTAGTCGGACCGCGAATCAATTCGTACATGAATGACTCAAATGGGAATGCGGGAAACTGGTCGACAGCGCCGTAGTTTAGCACATCGTCTGCAAGATGAGCCAGTGAATTTGCATTACACATCATCTCATCCTGACCACAAAATCGTGAAAAGTTATATATGAACACATTGACTAGCTACTCAGCAATGCCATGGTACGTATGGTGGAAAGAAGGATGAAAAAGAATATAAATAACTACACAAAAATCTAAAACTTTTTATATTTTCCGTTGTCTAGGATACAACTTAATAAAATAGGACCTAGATAAAATTAGAACTTTCTGCATTCCATTGCCTTCCACTGTTTGGAGTCAAGTATTCCAAGACATTTGCAAGGAAAATCACAAGCCCATCCTCTTCGACAATGAAGCATTCTGTTATTTATTCGGTTTATCATTTGGGAACCGATGCGATCGTTCACTGAAGGGACCCAGAGGTCCAGTTACTGATCAGTCGACGAGCCAAGCCCTGGCACACAGAATGCATGTAGTCTATGAGAAGACAACGTATAATGTCATTATGGAGGGAGGTGAACGGAAAGGCAATCGCTGGGAGTGAGACGCAAAAAGTTACATCGGTTCTTGCGAAAGCGCAGTTTAGAATGAACGTTGCCTTGCGATTGTGATATAATCCTTTTTGGTTACACTTATCACACCCGTATTGGGCACCATGGCTGCTTATTCGTTCAACGAAAGCACGAGCTGGTCTATCGCAGATGACAGCCTTCAAGTTTACGCTCAAGTTGACCCCAGCAAATAGCATGCCGGCTGATAAAACGTTACGCAGTTCATTGATTGCGTCGAGCAGGTAACAGTTATCGCCCTCCGGTTTACCGTTTCCACCATAGATGTCAACAATGAAAGGCTGGGTCACAGATGGTCTGTATACTCGGCATAAGATAGGCCACAAGGTGTACCTTCCCTATTTCGTCAGTGATAATCCATCAGTATTGCAATATTGTTAACGTCATGCGCCTGAAGATGTGTCAACAATCGTGTAATGCCATTTATCAATTCGAAGTGTGCATACTCACATCACATATCAACGATGTCCTTGAAGTTTTCATGAGTGTTCTTGCATCTGACGGCAGTTCGGGCAGTCGTTCTCTCAGAACTTGTAACAGCCGACTGACATGAACTCTGGGGGTTACTTGAAACAACCCAATCTTGAAGCCAGTCGATGAGGTTGTTTGTCGACATATACTCGGTATCCTCACCATCGGGGGCTTGTTGTAACAACTGAGACTGATTTACTGCCTGTTCCGGAACATCTAACAGTGTGGGCCATATAAAGAGAGCATTTACAAACACCTGCTGTCAGACTGGGTGAACGACACTCAGTAAACTCTTGCCCAGCGGTGGAAATGTTCTACTGTACAGCGAACACGACGATAAATGGTGGATCGAGTGATTAGTAATTCCACACGCCTCTGAGAATAAAATGCATTGGTTAGTATAAACTCAAGTTCTCTTGCGACTGTTCACGGTCAGCGAGCACGGAAACTCCACAAAAGAAACCAGATCGAAATTGAAGATGGCGAAGCTGAACGCGTTGTGTATTGAAGGTCAGCTAAACAAAAAAATACCTATATGTACAATGGGTGGTTTCTCGTGTGCAAGAATTTTTCTTTGGGCTAGTTATAATCGCATTTGTTTAGGCAGATTATGATATCAAAACCTCCCTCGCCGAATTTTTCCACCACCACTCACACTGACTCCTTATTGGCCATAAAAATGCACACGCAATTCATCCCAAGGTAGAAGTAATTCATCCCTAAATGTCACACCAATAAATACCGAGCGTAATTCATCCCGAATCTGCCGTAATTCATTCCTAAATCATCTCTAACGTGTGCTGGCAGGGTATACAGTAAAAGCGTTGGAACTCAACATGGAATCTAAAACCTGGTTAGTGAGAAAACCCCGGTGCAGTGCACGTGCTTAGGTTCAAAATCGACAAATGGATTAATGGCAACGCCTAGGAATGGTACACGATGTCTAAACCAGTGACTACCCTCTGACAGGTTATGCGAATGGACGCCACTTGAACTGAGGTGAAGCAAATGGTGTAGGTTTGGTGCCGCTGGTGTAATCCGCGCAGTCGTTTAGTGGCAAATGCTGTCGGTCAGGAGATATCCATGGTTTGCACAACCGTGTGCAAACAGTCCCGTATGACATAACAAAGTGATTGGTGTGGTGTTGCGAGTCGAATGAGTGGTGGAGATCGAAGGTGGTTGTGCGCCAATGAACAATCCGGAATGACCGTGCAGCCAGGACATTGATGCCAACCGTGTTCACTTGCATTACCCGTGTTAAGTAGTGCTTACGACGACGCAGGGTCCGATGCCGGCTGAGATGTACTTTGGAAAGAAAAACTGCACGCGCATGGATGTCTCTGGGTCTGTCCTGAATGTTGAGGATGTCGTGGCGGAAATTGAATCAGCGACACGGTGGTACATTCGATGAACTATCTGTGCCAGAAACCTGATGTAACTGTTGAGATACCTGATCTCATGTGGGAATAACCTATCGAAGAGTGATGCTGTGCCAAGCGTTAGTGGTTTGAGCTGACAGCTAGTTCATTCCAAGGTGTGTACCGTGCTGCTTCGACTATAAGAGCTACATCTTTAGAAAGATGGCCAAGAGATGACCAATACAACTAGTGCTGCAAGATTTGTTGACCCTGATATATTAAGCTATGCTAGATGCTGGGTCAGTGAGTCGAACGCAAGGTAGGAAGAGGATTCGGGTCGCGTTGGCCACTGAGTTTCATGCTGGAGTAGGTTAGGCTGGCGGACGCTGTTAAATAAACGTGTGGAGAAACCAACGTGAATGGAGACGATTAAGTTTTCTGCAGAGACATTGAACAGAAGTATGACTAAGCAATGATGACGGCCTGCACAAGAAACGATCTCGAATAAGATGAAACTTTGTAGCTATGCAACGGATGCAAGTGGAATCTACAGTCCGAAAACCGGATGCGAGTCTGGCTCCTTACAAAATGTGTGCTCGCCCTCAACCTGAATATTGCACCTTCATTCACTGCCACTTACGCAAACCGGATGAGCTTGTTTCAGAAAATCTCCAACGCTCATTTGCCAAAAGCTTAATGGGATATTCACCATCACTCACCTGTAGTGAACGTTGTCAAACACTTGGCATTGATCCACTTTAGTTACGATGATTAAAGTTGAATATTACACTTATGTATAAATTGATATACTCGGATGCCATCACCACAGCGTTCGCCGTTCACTCCCATCGCAAATCCTGATATGGTCCCAGAAATAAGGGCTCCACCTTGTCAACTGTGTTAGCTCGGAAAAAGATACGAGCCAACTTCTTCATTGGAAAATATTCCTTTATTTGAAATAGACTTCCGATTGGAATCAGAGCCAGTAACAGCATTCAGCGTTTTCAAATGAGACTGGACAGGTTTCTTACATCATCAGGCATAATGTTGATATTCAAACTGTATATCTTCTGATGACCCTTTTGAATGTGGTCCAGATAACGTTTAGCCGTCAGCAGGATAAACGTATGTGTCCATCTTTACTGTCAGAGTCCCATTTGAAACAGCTTGTCTGGAACTGTTTACTGCGTATCCACCGTTTATTGACAACCTATCTAGCGTTCGACTCATTACGCACCCATGAAACCACATTATTTTATTCATGTGCGTTACTTATACCGAGTTGTACTTAAACCAAAACAAAAAAAGGACTATACATCAAATGTACACTTTTCCACACTTTATATATATGCCCATTCGTAATGACCTGTCCACTCTTGTAGACCATCAGGCTACGACCATCGGTAGCCGGTACTGACGGTTTACCTGGCCGGCACACGAAAACTCCAAAGAAAACCGTGAAGACAAGTACCTCCTCACTTACCTTGTATAATCTAGTTATAACCCCAATCCACGTTGTGCGTTGTCTCCCCCGCCTGAAACCCTCCTCGGCAACCATTGGTAACTGTTGTGAGCAAAGGACTATAGATTCTAGCTGAAGCTTTGACCCTATAAAACAAACTGACGTCAATACTTCGGACGGAACTTTGATTATCGCGTGACAATCAGTCTAGAAGTGGCCGCTGGTTACCCAATTATCGCGAAACGCTATGAAAATTGCTCTCCAATATTATATACTTTATTGAAAAAAACACAAAACCACTAATATCGCGTAAAGTTTTTGTCAAAAAATTAACATTCACAGTAACCTTCATACTACATGTGATTATTTCACATTTTCCCACTTAACACATGACACTCCGCTCTTCGTTTTATCTCCACGAGCATCCATTATGCAAGAAAAAATTTATGAGATGAACCGGCATTCAAAACTGCGTATTGGTCGAGCGATTGGCGAGATTTTTAACTTTATGACGTTTTCCGACAGTCGACGAGGTCCCGCGTTCTAGTTCGTTCAATTATTAGCCAGATTTTGGGACATTTTGTTCTTTCTCGCCCAGGCTGAATTATTTCAACACTTCCGACTGAAGTTACGGCAAATAAAGGCGAAATCCATCAAAGATGCATTCGCATGTTGTGGCAGGCAGGCCGACCGTCCTTACTCTGATTGTCCGCTACACTTACGGTTCAACTGTGGGCAACGCGGAGACACCAGTGTACAGCGTTCTTCCGAATCAGGGGATCCAACAAGTCCTGTAAAAGGAAACTACAAGAAACAAGCATGAGCCAAAGACCAAGTCAGCCATGCACACAACTTACACAAATGAAAACTAAAACGGTGTCAACAACACAGCAGCACGCTTTGTCAGCAATTCAACTTCAAACCCGTGCGCACTTGCTGGTTTCAGTCGCACGTTACACAACGTATCTCCCGGCAAGGCTTTGAAATATTTGAAATGTCGTCTTTACCTAACCTTGTGGAAAATAAATTGATGAGATATCTCATATTTTGGAGTGAATCTGTGGATCAGACGAACTATTTTCTTTTCTTGTGTCTAAACCGAAGGTTGTAAGCTGTGATTATTTTCCCTCTGATTACATCCTCTTTTATCGACAGATTTCATGTTTGTCTCGTTATATACCCATTTGTTGCTCTCTATCACATGTAACTATCTGTCACCATCGCGCCCATCTGAGCGTGTTTCTCACAACTTTATTGGGAAGTATATATTATTATCGAAAACTTAAGAAACTGTTTACGCGCGAAGGCTTACTTTTGTCTGATGGCACTGAAGTTGTGGCTGGTCAGACGGGTAGACTGAACACTTGTCCATCGCTAGACACATGGAAGGTAAGCAAGGTAACCGGGTGAGCAGTGATTATAAAATGATGGATTGATACAGACAGTGAAAATTGAATATTGTGGTATTATCAGTAAACCTGTTTGTGACCTGCTGCCGCGTAAAAAAGCGGATGACGACAAAACCGTGAACGCGGTGAACTTAGGGATGGTGATAATAAATGACGCTTGTGATCGAATTGGTAACATCACTAGAAACGGACAATGAACGGGCCTAAATGAGGATCGTCGAACTGTTGTGCATCGTATTATATAGGGGGACCCGAAAAAGAACGGACTCCTCAAGTTGTGTTGGGAGCGGAGGCAAGAATTCGCCGAAAGAAAGCGCTAGGAACATGAACATCAGTTTATAATGGTGAAGTAGGATGGAAACGCTTAGAAAAGAGATACATATTGATAAGATTCACCAGTTTGTGATGTAGACCGAAGAAAAAGCGCTGAAGAGGGTCATTACTAGCGCTCGCTAATTCAAAGTGAACCGGAACAAAAGTGCTGAAAAAAATTGACAACTATTCGGGTCACCGACGTGTTAATGGACGAGGGTTTAGCGCATGCCCACCTGTCCACTACAACTCACAGATAAGTCAGGGCCCGCTAGATGGATTAGTCTACAACAAAAAAGAAGACAGCGCCAGAGATGAGATCTGGAACACAACTGGCGAATACTTCCACGTCAGGCTTGGGATGACGAACGTTGAGTGTCGACAGGTCAGCTGATACACGGGACTAAAAAATATTCCGCCTTTCAACTGCCCAAGTAGCAAAACGGCGGGCCGAAGGCGGGCGTACGGCGGGCAGTGGGACTAGGGCCCCGCGAGGGCATCGGCAGGGAGTGGAAAACAGTTTGCGATTGAAACTTTTTCAGCCCACCTAATACCGGCGATTTTATTCAAAACAATTTTGGTACTCATTCCTAATGCTTGAGAAGTCTCCTAATTCCCTCTTAATTAATTTTCAAGAGAAATCCTCCAGAGAAATGTGAATTATATTCTGTCTTTTTACAACATTTTCGTTTCGACCCGTTCAGATATTCCAGAAACAAATTTGTCCATCAGAACAGTTTAATCCCATTCACCATCAACCCGATTTCTCCCATTGCGTCAATGGATAACCGAAACAGAGAAGGAATAGGACGAAAAATCAGATGCAAGATAAAGTTGCACGGATGAAGTGGAAATAGCACATCTCTGTACATAATCCAGATGGAGCAGAAGTAAAACACAACAGTCTTACAGTATTCCTTCTAGGCATTCTAATAGTACTATACGTGGTTGCTAGTTTGTATCCAGTACCCCGAATATGCCATCCCGAACTTGTACAAAATTCAAAACAGGAGCCACAATAATACGTTTCTTGGATTTGTTTGAAGTTCCGTATCTTCGCAAATACTTCAGATAGAGCGCAAATAATACAATAATCTGAAAGTACTCTCCCTACACTTTGCATCATAATATAAGGGGTAAGTTAACTTCATCTATGCCTTGAAATACGAAGAAAAACACCCCACCTTCCCCGCACCTACCTCAATGATCACTACAGCGCAGCCATAAGTAAATGTCTGGAATTACTAGTGCGCTTAAACAAACAGCAATAAATTTGATGAAAATAATTACCTATTTTTTGCAATGGATTTAACTGACTTTTACATATGGCATAATGAACGGTTTGAATTCTTATTTTCTACATTTTATTCACTGCCCGCCCAAACCCGCGGGATACCGGCATATTACGACGGGCGGTGTGTCACATGGGTACATAATCAGCCCAAAACTCCGTACAAATGAGGAAGGTTGAATGATGAGCGGTCACACCTATTTATTGTTGTTGACGATTCAATTCAAAAAGTGATAGTGATGGTTGCAAACAAGTATACAGATGAAGGTAAAACACGATATATACAACAGTGTGCAGAAATGAGTTATGGATTATGACCATGAATTGTTGAATCGCTTGATTATATTTTTCACTTATGTGCATAGGCGCTCCTTTAAGTTCGAAAGCTTTTTATCATGCATATACTATAAGTTCATACGTATATATGGATCTATCAACTTGAATTCTTCCACCTTGATCTAGGAGAACGAATTGTCCAATCAGAACATCGCAACTGAGGGTCATCCTACGTATTTCTGAGCTCGATGAATTTGATTTTCACGGGCACGAAAGAAAATGTGCCTTCTTTATTAATTGTCACGCCATTAAACCTGCGAGCGTTCCTTGCGTATAACTTTTGAATATTAAAACAAAAACCTTTGTTGCAACAGATTTGTACGAGTTTTTGGACTGCAACATATGGCGAAAATATAGTAGCCTCGACAACTTGAAAACCACCCTTATCCCCAAGAAGTCACAGATAATTTCGGTCCACCTACTGGAAGCATTCGCCGAATTTGAGCACATCCATGGGCGTGGCATCGGTCGCTTGTTGCATAGCCCGTGGACCTCGCCCCTTGTATGGTGCCAAAACGTCTGCGGACTGGTTACCGCATGGAGATTGTCGCTCGCCGAACAACTTCACGGTGCCGTATGAGTACCCCATCTCGCATATTCAGGATAGCACAGCTGGCAAGAAGGGCACTCTCGTCTTCTCGCAGCTCGATCTAGTGCGAGCCCGTCGCCAGATTTCATTCACCGACGACGATATTTCTCAGACAACGGTGCTTATACCATTTGGACTGCTAGAATTTATATGCATGCCGTTTGGTCTCCGAAACGCCGCTCAAACATTTCATAGGTTTATCGACAAATTCCCGAGAGGCTTGGACTTCGTTAATTCCTATATCGACGATATTTTGGCGGCAAACTTATCTCACGAACAATAGCAGAACACTTGCGATTGCTTCCTGAACGATATGCGGCGTACTTTGTCACTGGCAATGCGAATAATTGCGTCTTCCGCCAAACATCACTTGTACATGGGATCGAAATTATATCCGTCTGCCGTCTGCTTTGTGCGCGCAATCGCGTTTGTTTGGTTCCATGCTTGTTGGCCCATTGCGTGCTTATGGCGTTACACACACTTCTGGCTTGCTTGTGCGCTTGATGATCGGATCCCTAACTACCTTCGCTCACCGGTGTTGTTCAGCGCAGGTTGAGACTTATTATAATTATAGTGTACTATGCGTTAGGTCTCCAGAAACTATTTGTATTCTCGTTTTGCTTCTGGTATTCATTGTGTACACCTAAGCGCTCAATTAGTGCTTGTACACACTAAACTGGGACCGCTACTCATCTTTGTGTATGCAAATGTCGTATGCGATTTCATTAGACATGACAAGCCCTTTGTCTTTGTTGAAAATGGTAAAATCGTTTTCACATTCCGCCAACCTGACAACGCCGCTTTCTATTTACAGGGTAGACGACCTGGCATCATCGCAGTCTTGGTGCGAAACCGGGCTAATCACGTTCTCCGTAAACAAGGCAAACGTTATTATTTATCGTTGTCAAATACCTAATGGTTCTGTCCCATTAGGTGTTCATAATATTCATACCACCACTTCCGTACGCGACCTAGGAATATGGTATCCAGACTGTTCCAATTTCTTTGAGTAAGTAAGCTTTCAATTGACAAAAACTAAATGAACAGTAGGCTGCACCAGAAAAGACTTTCAGTCTTCCGGCTGCAAGGCAGGTTGCTTACACGGTATGTGGTTTATCCCAGCTTGAGTACCGCATTGCCACCCATACAACCAAGGTAGGCTTCTGGCAGAGATACCTAAGCGACCATTAACCAAATGATTATCAGGATATTGGTCCTCATTAACCCAAGTAGAACGCTGTCAAAACGTTAATAAATAATGAATATTTCGGAACACGTTTGTGAGAAGCACGCTTGGATTTGCGCGATCAATACAGATATATGCAATCGATACAAATCAACACATGGTTACTTAGTACGATGAACGTGAAGCCTCTCAGCAAAAAGAGCGTAATCAAAGAGGAAACGATTGCAACCTACAAAACTTCCACGCACGCATTGGGAGGGAGAGTGGATGGGTTGATCCACAGGTTCAGTACAGAAGGTGTGGTTACGTTAACTAGGCTTTTCCACGACTACGTATGCACCGATGTCTCACATAGACCAACGTTTTGCAGGGAGATGCGTTCCGATGCATCTTCAGGGAATGTCGCCATTACCTACATAAATAACGTCGGAATGAATGAACCAAGCAGGTTCCCGCAAGAGAGGACGGGAATTCACAGAATCTGGCGAACAGTCGGGCGTTTAATACGAAATGAAACTGGAGGAATACCTTTAGGAAACTTCAGATGCTTTGAGTCCGCGCGCTTTCCCAAAACATTTCCGATAAGACAAGCAACCGGTAAGAGAAAACTGCACAAATCAATACAGCTTGCAAGTTGTTGTGTGTCTGCCTTGTATGCTGCGCATGTCTGCATGTCCAATTGCATCTCCCATGAGAAGCAGATTAGTTGCCAAACGACCATGGCCTTGATCGATGCAATCATTAACGAAAACAGAACGGATATGCTGATATCACCTACCTGAGCCCGGCGTACTCTTTGTCTCTTCGCCTACGGTGCACTACGAGTACTCTGGTGACCTACTAATCCAAGACGGCCAGTGCACTCGCGGCCGCACACATTGCGACGCCACATAGTCATGTCACCACGACCTATGGCACCGATGGTTCCCTTGCGTACCGCGCGCTTTCGTTCTCAGCTACGCAATAACTGCTCGTTGAACTCGCGGACGCCCGTCCGAATTGTATTTCTCCAAGCAGTCCAGTTCAACGCTAAGTCTTCTCAAAACCTAAAATCAATTTTACACATGAAAGATTCACCTGCACAGCACTCTGGTATCTCAGCTTCCGACCACTAGGATTCCGCTTGCCTGATCTCAGCTGTCCATACAGCACGCGCTTTGGAATCGGTCATCGCCCATCCGACGGACGTGAACCAGCCAACGAAGCTGATTCAACACCAACTGGGCTTCCATCCCGTTCATGTCCGCTTGCGGCAATGCCTCAGTGTTCGGAACCATGTCCGACCACCGAATACCCAAGATGCGTCTTAGATATTGCAAATAGAAGTGGTTCAGATAACGCACGTTCCACTGGTACAATGTCCGCGTTTCACTGCCGTACAATAGTATAGACGGCACAATTGAGCGGCGACAAACAGCTTGGTGCTCTGCTTCAGACTGTGGTTCTTCCAAACACGTCTTTCAAACGTCCGAAATCAGTGCTAGCCTTTGCCACACGAGCTCTAAACTCGCGGTCCACAGACAGATCGGTGAGCAGGTTGCTGTCCAAGTGGCAGAAATCTGTGCAGCTGTCGAAAACATCTCCATTGATACGACTTTGGGGTGAAGGTGCACAGACGGCACCTCCGTCTGGAGAAGGCTGAAAAACAACGTCTTATCTATGTTGATATCCAGTCCAAGCTTGGATGCCGCGGTCGCGAATGCCGTGGCCAGTCGCTGTATTTCGTCCTTGCTCTGTGCAACTAGCGCGCTGTCATCAGCGAATAGAAGCATGCGCACCAGAAACTTGAGTGTTTGCAGTCTTCTACCCATTCTTTTCTTGGGTTTTGTTGGTGTGTTAAACGATGAATCGTCCATCTGATCTTCTCGTAGCTTAACTCTGAGTTTTATTTTTCAACATTTCCTCCTTGGACTGCACTACCGTGCACTCGTGTACTGAAGTGCTTGTTGTATTACAGTTCACCTATCTTTCTTCTTAGTGTAGATCTTGTCATTGCAGTCTCTCTCCCTGGTTACTTCCCGAGAGATCAGTGTTTCCTTTTCCTGCTACCCATTCAGTTGGCTAGCCAGCATTGGCCGGCAGTAAACAAAGGCCCCACTCACACACCTACTAGTCTTATTCCTTCTGGTGTACACCGAATACGTGGTGCGTGAGTGAAGCTACAAGTGGTGCAGCGCAAATCATTTGGAGTGGTAGCTTAAGGCGAGGGCGTCCTTTGGCTTCGTTCACTGTGACAGGCCAACCTGTTTCGAATGCCGCCAACCATTATCCATATTGCTGGATACGTAAAGTTACTGCTTATTGGTGAATCAAGCGGAATAACCTTATATAGAAAGATGCCCAAGACAAATGTGGAAGGACAGATCCACAATCCACAAAAACTTTCAAACGTATGCATGTCTATTTGCAGTAATCTATTCATCTTGGAAAGCCTTCAATTTATAGCTGATGGTAGCCGGTATTTTCAGAGTAAGATCATACAAAACTATTCAAATGAAAGTGCGAAATAACCCCCCGTATATCCCAGCCAGTCGCGTTATAACCCTGCCTCAATCCATCCTTACTGGCCACCCAACTACTTCAATTTAAACAGCAGCCCTACTAAGCAGACTGACTTCAAATCTCCGCACAGAGTTTCCTATAAACTTAATTTTTTTCCAATAGTACTGCCGGTTTTTTCGCCAATCGATTAATCGGACGTTATCGTAGTGCTCGTGCCCGCAGTAATAGCGTTTCCCACTGCATTTTTTTTAGACAATCACATACAGAAGTCGTACGGACCACTAGCAACTCAGTGCACGGCATGCTAAAATCAGCTGTTCTCACCAATATTTCCAAAAACAAAAAGATTTTCGCGAATCTCAAATGGCAAGTAACTACCGCTAGGATATATAATTTGAAATTTCTCATGATTGTTATTTTTGACAACTTTAACACCGTATGATCTGCTTACATTTTTTCTACGTCCACTTCTGTCTAAGAAACATTCCCATACAACGAAGTACGATGACCAAAACCTGTGGTAAAACAAGATGGGACGGCGTCAGAATCGCTCGTTCTCGCTCCACAGTTGAGACTGAACGACCTGAATGAAAATGTTCCAGGCCTGGAAACAACACAGGCCCTTCCAAATATATGTGTATATTTTTCAACGCATTTGGGAGAAGTACGCTCGGGGGTGCGCGATCCTGACGGATAAATACTTGCGAAACGAAGCAACTAATGGATATAAAAGAAGACAAAATTGAAACCTGATGACAACTGAAGACGTGATCAGAGGGAAAATAGCCACAGTTCACAACGTTCGATTCACACATAAGAAAAGAAGATAGTACGTCCGTTCCACAGGTTTAGTCCAAGAAATGGGATGTTAACTCAATTTATCTTTTACAAGGTTAAGTGAAGACGAAGTTTCAAATATTTGAAGGTCACCTTGGGGAATACGTGCAAATGTATCTATGAGGGATTTCGCCGTTATTTGATGAAACTTCAATCGGAAAAATAATGAAATAATTCAGCCTGGACGAGGGAGGACGGGAAATTTCAAAATCGAGCAAAGAATTGAGCAGATTTCGGAGTGGGACTGCGGTGACCGCTGGGAAGCGTTCAAATGTTGAACATTTCACTAATCGCTCGGCCAGTATAGGGTTGTGGGATCCCATGCATCGCGAAAATTTCCTCTGCATTATGGATACCCGTGGAAATAAGAAAAAGAGCGCAATGTCATGTGTTAAATGGGAAAATGTGAAGTAATCACATGTAATATGAAGATTAATGTAAACGTTATATTTTTTGACAAAAACTTTACACGCTATTAATACTTTTCATGTTTTTCTGCGATAAATGGGTGGCCATAAGCTTGTAGAGACACTCTTGGTTTGCCACGTATTCAACCTATCTTGTTATTTATTTTGATCGCTGACACTCTTGATATTGTTTGGTTGCATGCCTGCTTTTTCTCGTCTGTTCGACCTTCAAGGTCACAATTAACACAACTGACAGTTAACGCTTTGCGGTCGCTAGCTGCTGGTCTGTCGAGCTTTGCTTTTGTTGCGCTTTGTTTACA
>LUCH01005338.1:31733-42872 GCA_013368495.1 Paragonimus heterotremus | reverse complement strand
GTATGGTAAAAGTCAAATATGAAACTGGATTTCACAGGATGGATGTGTAAAACTGGATTGAAAGTTAATGTGCAAACAGCCGGTAGAAACTGGGTTAGTCAGCCGAATGGGCAATTCTCATCCAATCAATCAGTGTGACTCCGCCTTTGGATGCGATCGTTATAAACTGGGAGGTCAAACTGCGAGTACGAAACTGGCACAGCTCGAAGAAGATGTGGTCCTCAGTTAATGAACTTGAGTGCGAAATGTGATTGGTCCCACATGAAAGTGTCCATTTAGCCACCACAGGAATTGTAGACAGTCATCTTTTCTTTGTATGGATACAGACTTGGCTGGATATGACTTCACCGTCAGCCACCACTGCAATACAGCATACATTGTATCTTAACTGAACACGGAAAATATAACTGACAAGATCGGTTCCCCTCAGCAGTCGCTGATTGAGGGTTAAACCTTGATAAGTACTTGCACAATCGAATACTATTCTGAACTTTCGTATCTGGTAAACCATTGGATAGTTATTGAACAATAACGGGCAACCGTATATCCGGGTAGGCTAATTTCATAGTGAGGGCTACGTTTCGAATTACAGTGAGCATTATCGGCTAGGTAGGAGTCAACATTGTCGTTCAGATTCTTCTGCAAACAATAGGTGACACTGGCCACTCAAATTATACATTCCTAGAACTTTGTCACCTAGGTGCTGTAATACGGACTTCATAGTGAATTCCTATGACTTTTTGCAAACATTTCAACTGCGATCCGCTTGTCAGTTTGAACATTTTCCTCCTGACGGCTACCTCGGAGATCACTGATAGAACAACCTTCGTTGTTTCGGCTTGTCCTTCCCAAACGTTTGTACGACCTCTGTCACATCAACTGAAGAGTAGGGTATTGCTTTATTAGTGCCTAGAATTAAGCAACAGTCTAGGCTGAATATATATAATTGCCATGTAATGGATACATGAAATTCATGTTTGTGCGTATATACACATTTATATATATATATACAGGTGTGTAGCTGAAATTGAGATCAGGGGGTGAGTTATATGAAAATACATATGCAATTATCAAACAAGTTTCCACAATTGTAATGGTAAACGAACTAAACAAGCATACACATACGAAAATATATACGAACGCACATGACAATTCAACAGGAACGTTTGATAAATTTGTAACGTTAACGACATAGGATAATCCACACACAAGAACAGCAGTCACAAGCGATTTCCTCACACTTCAAAATAAGAGTGAAACGCAAATCAACGATTAATCGAAGTGTACGGGCAAATACAGAATCGTGATTGTGATGAGCAGAACGTCAAGTCACAAACCATATCATTAGCTTGTCAACGTCATCCAAACATATACATCGGTAGGGTGTGTCACTTTTCTATGAACATTCCTGTCGAGTGGTTTGCGTCAGGGAATATGTAGGCCGACCATCAGAAATGAAGCGTTAGGAAAATGAACAGCAGCGTGAAGTGTGAAATGCACACGCTACAGTCTCCGCGCTGCCACAGTTTGTCCGGTTAATTAGGACAGTGAGTTATGTAACATGCTATTATGATTCATCTAAACAAACATAGTCTACTGTGACAGGAAACTCCATATAAATGAAAAGAGCGGTTGTGATAGAAATTGTCGCAAATAAGAGAATGGATAAAACAAGTCACGTTAACTTCAGAAATAAAAGTGTATTACTATAAACCTGTAAGTAGAGTGAACGGTAAATATGAAATAACAGTTCACAGTTAAAAGGCTGAGGCGATACGTCAGGGTTGTATATTCTAATTGTTTTGCTAATATATTTTAACGTAGAAAAAATATGGGATTCCTCCTAGCTGCCACCATCTGAGGGAACCACGGCTACTTACACACCAAATGTTTTAGTGGTGACAGAGGAAACCATTCGCGGACGTGAAAAATCGTTTATCTACTTTCAGCTAGAGAGCAACTTATTCGGACTGTATGCATTCTGCTAACTGCAATTGAGACATACTGCTACATCGGGTTTTCAGGAGGGCCGGGATCCGTTATTGTCAAACGTGAGCTCTAGAAGTGTTTAATATTATAATACTTACGGTACGTATTTAGTTCCTAAATGGGTCAGTGACGAAACGTGTGGCTCAGAGTGCTTTCGGACCATTTATGTGTATGGCGTGTACTTAAACCGTGGGCGCCGGACCACCTCAGTTGGAAAACCACGGGATAATTTATCGTCTCCGCAATTGATATCTATCGGTCATGTTGGATCCATTGGCAAATTCAGAGGGTAGACTTTCCTGGCGGCATTTTGCAAGAAGGTAACGATGGAGTTAAATAACGACTCTGTTGAACATGGGAATTATACAGTTGACTTCATTCGAGAATAGTTTGTCAACTAACAGTAGGAACATATGGGCATAACCTGGGCTTCTGCTACATACCGGATTGTGACAGGAACATTACCTACGTAGCCTCTGAGTTATGAATGTAGCCGCCATATTAAAATGTTTACTTCTGAACTGAATCAGCTACACATTCCACGTTATACATGCAAACTTTTTCAGTAATTACAGACTTGCTATCATAAGTAACCACTACTTGGTTCCAGCAAATCAAACGTAAACACATCAGTTGCATCACTCACGTGTTTCGTGAAGCATCAGTTATTGAGTAAGAACTTCAACTGGGTTTCCGTGGCATTAATTTAGGTTACACGAATGTCAAGACCTCATGAGAAAGCTAATCTGCTAGGTCATATTCGAAGCCACACAGCTATTTCATAATATCAGCTCGGCAAGGTGACTCCTTCGTGTTAAATGCGGATTATTAGTCCTGGAGGTGCCTGTAGACAGCAATCGGCGATGCAGAAAGGAAAGTGCGAAAGACATGGATAAAGACGTGGATTGTCGCTGACGAATTGAAGAAAGTTGCATCAGAAGTCCACTGCTTATCGCGTAAGTGGCTACCTAATAACATAAATGTTAGTTTCATTGTTATGTGATTCTCTAAATTTCGGCAATCGAAATTCAACTGTCAATTCCATTGGTGAGAACCATATTGTTTCTCGGTTCTATTGCCAAATCCTAAGCCTTCTGTAGATTGTTCAGTCATAGAGATTCGTCGCGAGCAATTGCACTTTACTAATCTCTAAACTTCACATACAAAACTGATTTAATGGAAAACTATCAAATACGTCCATCATGCTGCACGTAATAGGGCATTAATTGGGAAACAGGAAGGATCAGTTGATTTCAACATCAGTAGCCTGTTGAAGAATCTAACGACCTTGATCAACTGGTAGATAGCATGTCACTGGGGGAAGATGATAGCTAACATATTGCAACTGTGAAATTTCGGAATTACCAGCACGAGAGGTTAACTCAACCGACAGTTCGAATTCCTATCAGAGGCTTGTGGTTCACGAGGCTGGTTTTCCGCAGCTGAAGCTCGGCCAAATCAGAACGAGAGTAGCGACGTGAACCATAGTGGGACATTATTCGTTCCACGTCAAGCACGAACAGTACCTCAAATGGATGCTCATCATGATTGGCTTGTCTATATCAATCACTAGAAACGTTCATCACAAGAGCAGACACAATAACTTTTCATACAGACTGAACATCACCCACAATTGATCGCAGCTGTCGCATTCCCATAGACTCTCCAGTCGACCCATTTCGAAAAGAAACACTAGACTCGAGTTTCGCTCTCATTAGAGCTCGTCAGTAGTGCATATCATCGCCACTGCCGGGACTTGAACCACGGACATTCAGTTCATGAGGCAACCGTGTTTACCACTGCGTCATTGACTTCACATTAGGCACGACCAAATTATCATATGTGAACGCTCAACCACTTTCGCTTGTGAGTAATGATCAGGTTGCCCGATCGTCTCGAAATGGAGACACAGTTACTGTCTGTTAACTCCAATCGATGACCCCTCGACTGGGACTTCTCTGCAAGTTGAAATCACAGAATTCATCGACTTTTTAAGCGATATTTGATTACAGATGAGTCTATGGGAATGCGACAGCTACGATCAATTGTGGGTGATGTTCAATCTATATGAAAATCAGAATCCCCTACTACTCATCTGTAATCATAATTCCGCAGATACATCAGAGCGGGATTATTGAGCAGTAATTTACGAGGACGTTGCAAACGAAGATGAACATGTGATGCGTTCTGTAGTAATAGGAATATCTCGCGTATTTCAAATTAAGTGGATCACGAGGAGAAGTAAACGCATGCAACGAACGCAAGTTGAGGCAGTAGTTTCATGAACCTGGCGTTTTGTAGCGGACAGAATCGGATCGATCAGCTTTACTAAGAGCGTTAGGTAAATTTCCGAGAACACGACTGACTAAAGAGGGAGTTTCGGTTCACCATTACATAAATGCGAATTCATGATTTGATATGTTTGTTGTCTTTTCCGGTTGGAAAATTCTGTAATACAGAATATTTCTGGCGCGTTTTGAAAGGCATCTATGTGGCAACTTGACATAAGTCTTGGCAGTATGACTCCTGGAGCCAAATGAAATCCCAGAGGTTGAATCAGAGATATTGCCTTTGATACGAAAGTTTCATTTTAGAAAGGAAATTAAAACTATTGGAAATCACACACTAAAAGAGTCTAGCAGATAAATTAAGACGTTTGTAAGCCGTTGAGAAAGCTTTGTCACTTTCTGGAACGTGATGTCTTATGATTCGGAGGAAGATTCCACTTGTTCCCACTGCCATTTGATCCAAAACATCCCATTATTCCATCAGCCCAGCATTCTGCGACTCGTTTGATCAGTCCAGATTATCATGAATGAACAAACGTCCCAGAAAATGCTCTCAGAAGTTCATCGAGGGTGGCGGCAAACAACCACAGTAGTCCGCAAGTTCTAGCAGATTTTACGAGTTGGAATGCCAGATCATGCGATCAGCGGCTGACACTGAGCGAAACAATGTTTGTTAGTATTCCGGTTAGTAATTAATTCCGTGGAAATTGACCACCTCAGTCCCCCCCCTCCGTGAAATACAATCTAATAACAGATGAGCGACTTAGGTGTGTTTCCCCCTGTCTCGGTGACAGCAGGGCACGAAGAAATAACAACAGCCACGGACACAGATTCCATTTTGTGCGTATTCTACCGGTTTGTCGTCAAACGTGGTGTTTCGTCAAAAATCAACAGCCACAATGGACTGAAATTTGGGAGCAGACCGCAGCTGAGAGGCGTTCAGATCGTTGAATCGATACAAAGACAGTCTTCTGTCTAACAGAAAGAAACGTGAGTGGATGATCAATGTATGCAACGGTAGTCGTCAAGATGATGTATGGGAACGTCTGGTACGCTCAGTAAAACAGATATTCCGACGAATTACAGGTGATCGACTAATACTTGATTGAATTCTGCAAACTATGACAGCAGAGGTAGAAAGCATGTCTGACACTCGTGCACGGCTTTTTAATCGTGGCCGACTAGAGGATTTTGGGACACTTTTAACCAACCAATTACTGATTACAGCCAGCAAGAACTTCACGGATCTGATAGAGTCAGAAATGGCGTATTGTTTGAGTAGAAGCAAGTGACAAGTGCGCCATTTGTCTGATAAATTCTAGAGACGGTGGTCGACATAGTATCTACCAACATTCCAGAACTGACAGAAGTGGGACGAAACATACGGGACTTAAAGACGAGAGACCACATTTTAGTTAGCGAAATTTTTGTAGAAAATGTCTTCTTCAGCGACCAGAACTGTTTCCCATAAATTCTTATCTTAGTCTATCGCAGATAAATATCAAATCGACTGACAGTAAGGGACAAGTTTTGAGCAATAATATTAGAAGAACGAGGCGATAAGATAGGCGATTGTAATTTTAATCCATGTGTTCCCCAACACAAAGAGTGAGATTCCGTATGTTACTTGTGCGCCGAAATTCTTAAGATTGCCCTCATCGTATATTTTAAAGTCGCAATTACCATCTCTGTCGTAGGAACTAAATCCTGGGATGCATCTCTTTGTAATGTCATCATCATCATCATAGCAGCAATGGGCCTGACCAAAAGGTACTGTGGATCGGGCCGCCGATCACCTCAACAGTGACGTGGAATATCTTAGAAGAAAACGTTACTAAGAAGGTTGAAAATTTATAAAAGATGACTATGCGGAAGAACTAGAAATGGTATGGAGACAGGTACGACGTTGATAGCAACACACTGCCATCTCGAATAGCATCTTTAACCAGCGGTTTGAGTGATCACGAGGACCCCATCCAGGCAGGCGACACACATCCATTTTGTTCAAAGGAGCAGTCAGGGTCTTTATATTTCGTGACCACGTTGTTGTTTGACCACCACGCGGTTTTACTCAATTGTTGGTAGTCTCAGTATATAATGCCCGGTACGGTAAACGCTCAGCTGGCATACGGAGAACATGACCCAACCATCTCAAGCTGTGTACCGTGATTAACTGACCAGTTGATCACGCTTCCCGAGCGTTCCGGAATACGCGTCGGCGAACTGCCGCAATGTTCACACGATCAGTCCACTTAACGTGGGCCAACTGGCGGAGACAACGATGGTCAAACACAGCAAGCTTATTGAAATCTTGCTTGCGAACTGGCCACGTTTCCGAACCACAAAGCAAAACAGAACGCACAGACGCATTACATACTTTTTCTTTCAGCAACGATCAAACGCCTTTTCGACGTCACAAATGACGCAGTTCAGCAAAGGCAACTCATGCCTTCGCTTTCCTCGCTGATATCTCATTGGTAATATTACAGGCTGACGAGATATAGCTACCCAAGTGTGTGCAACTGTTCACAGTCTCAAACTGGTTACCTGCAAATAGGAGTGGAAACGTCCCAGTCTTGAAGCAACACTTTGCATTTTCAAGGTGTGAAATGTATTCCATACGAACTAACTCGGTCGTTCAACCTGTACAATATGGTCTGCATGTTTTCGGCAGAGGGGCTAAGTGGAACAATGTCGTCCGCATACTCCAGATCGGTCAATCTAGCGCCAGGAAGAAGCTCAACACCAAGTTCATTGTAGTCCCGAAGTGCACCCTCCGGAATGTCGTCTATGACAAAATTGAACAGGGAGGGGGATGTCAGACACACCTGACAAACACCACTAGAAGTGATGAACGCTCGAGACAGTTGTCTATAAACTCTCACTCCGCTTACAGAATGAGCATATAATGATCTCAACAGATTCACGTATTTCTCCGGCACTCCCTTGTGGCGAAGGCAGCTCCAGAGAACGTTACGAGTAACTGAATCGGAAGCAGCTACCAGGTTCAAAAAGATCACGGCACTCCGCTATCTGTAACGGTGCCGATGTTCCAAGATCCGTCACAAGGTAAAAATGTGATCAACGCACCCTAGACCGGATCAAAATCCTGTCTGTTCTTTGCGTATCTGACATTCTGTGGCCTCAGGGAGCCGAAGTAAAATGAGGCCAGTGAGTAACTTGGACTCAGTTGACACCAAACTGATGTCTCTATGGTTGTCACAAATTTCGGGTACCCATTTTTCGAAAACGGGAACGACTGTTGATAGGCACCAAGCACGAGGCACCTCTGCAGTCTCCCAGATCGTCTGGAAGAGTTTTGTCAATTCTCATATCAACCTCTCTCTACCATCCTTGAAATAAGAAGAAGGAGAGAGGAGGTCTTATTCAGGAGCCTTATTAGGCTTCCATAACTTGGGCTCTAGTACCAATTCTGCACCCGACGAAGGACCGACTGGGACGCAATAACTGACCAGTCGGGTACCGTTGTTCACAAGGTCTGGTTGACGCCAGCTGAACTGTTCTTCAAAATGTTCAGCCCACCTGTCAGATCGGTGACGAGTAAACCGTCTTTTTCACATATGGTCTCGCTTACACCGACTCGACGGCCAGTACAACCACGGATCAGGAGAAAAGTCTTTTGTTGTTCTCAGATAAAAGGGCTCTTGCCACCTCTTTCGATTGTTCAACCAAGTAGTTCTCACGGTGTTTGCACATGCTTTTAGTCAGCTTGCGTTTAAGTTCTGGACGGTCGTCATCATAGTTAGAACCAGGTGGGATCGAGTGACGCTTGTTCATGAGGTTTATCGACGTGACGGAAATCCAGTTATGTCGCAACTGAGCAACTCTTTCAGAACGTACCTTTTCACAGCATACTACCATAGCTTCGGCGATTTATTCCCGGTGTTCGCTAGGATCACTCGCCTGACTCGAAGCGAGCAACTTTCTTACCAACGCCTCCTGGTAGGCGTTCATTACATTCTCATCGCTCGAATGCCAATTAAGTACCTTGCGTTTACGAGCGTCGGTCTTCTGGGCAAATGACCAAACAAAACGAGCACGCACAATAGCATGGTCCGAGTCCAGGTGATTGCTCCAAAAGGCACGACAGTCCTTAACAGAGTGGCGTCACCTGTAACTAACTGCTATATGATCCAACTGTGTCCATGGCTGAGAAGCACACGGCGGTCTCCACGTAACACAGTGCTTCTTCCTGTGTTGGAATGTGTTGCTTGAAACGTAGAGACCGTGGGATGCGCACAGCTGTAGTAGTCTTCTGCCACTGTCGGTGTGTTGTACCCGAACACCAAACATACCTCCCAGTTGCTTCTCGTCCTGAGAAAAACGACCAAGCTGAATATTCAAATTGTCTTTTACCAGGTCCGTTTGCTTTTGATAGAACAAACGTTGGAACTGTTCCGTATGTCATTCGCTTTGTGTGATGGAAATCTTATATTTAGCACGTATAAACGAGAGCAGATTTTACGACAATGGTTCTAGCTGTGTATTTTCTCTGTGAGTCTCTGGCAGCTCTTCTCATAGTCACAGGTGAGTAGTTCTGTCTTACAGTGTTATTTCTAAAGTTCCATGAACCCATATAATATGTTCATTTTCTTATGTCCCAAATATAACTGTGCATAGTTGATTTATTACGTTGTTTTGAAATGCCCTCAGAAAATAATTTCGTATTTACAGTGAGGAATTGACTGCGAATCAAGCTGTAATGTTTTGTTGCAACTACATTTTTGTGGCTGCTGATATTTTGATATCGTGGTATGGCTATAAACGTTCTCAGCTACGAAGAGAACTTATGCACACTGTTGATAATTGAGCGCCCACATGTTACTTGGGCGAGAGACGTCCTAGGTACAAAGTATGCGAAAACACACAGTTTGCAATTTACTAAGTGGATGACAATTATAATAGAACTACCGATAACACTGACTTTGACGAGGTCACAAGACTAAACTTTCCCACTCTTTTCGACGCCTTGTATTACTGTCCCGTTCATGAATATCCAGAATGTACACATTTAATATGTTGCGGTGGAGGTTTTCCAACAGAATCTTGATTATCTGCAGATTTGGATATAGTGCACGCATTACAGTTGTGAAATAGATCAATTACGCGACACTAAAGTGCCTACGTCCAACAATTCATTGTGGTCATGAGGAAAAACAGCAGCATATAGAAATGTTCCCAGATGGCAAATTGCATGGATCCAATCGAATATGCAGCTTAATTCGGGGTGACTGACAATTAACCATGTTGTAACCATGTTTTCTCCCACTCGTATGATTTGTGTTATTGAAACTGTAGTATACTCGTGCTGTCACAGTACAAAACACCCTCAACCAAGTTAGCGTTTGAAACTTGGCAATAAAGAGTGTGTTTCTATGGCAAATCATCGTATTCTGTAAGTCATTCATCAGGTTTAGTATTTAAATGGGGAAATCCATTTCATTTCTAAATGGATTTTTTGCAAGTAAGCGCAAAACAAGCGTGCTGAAGTGGTATGGAAACCTACGAAACTCAATGCAAAACTGAATGAAGGAAGGATTTTCTCTCAGTAAAACTTGATTTATTCGAAATGACTATTTTTGTATGAGGATACTGATGTGTTTGATGTGCCATCGACTGCTCGGCAAAAATGTTAGCAACAAGCTTTCTGCATCTTTAAATCATTTCATTTTGAAGTGCCATTAATGAGTTTTTCACTAATTTTAGAAGCGGTGAGTTATGATGCGATAGATAAGGTCATTTTGACATCTAGAAAGGCATTTATGTAGAGAATAATTGTGAACAAATTTAGAACAACCGAAACCATAATGGAATCTTCACAGAAGGACCGGTGGTAGACCAGTAGTGAATGATTAACGCCGAAGAACTCAAAATGAAGTTCCAAAGTCCGGCAGACCAATGTAGCCAAAAGTGAATTGTTAAATTAAGGAAATTGACTCTTCAGGTCTTCAGAGCTGTGAGTGTGGAATTGGAATGAACACGCATATTTCATGCACACTACATCTAATGGAACGGGTGTTGCCGTATTAGGAGCAAAAATCGTCCACAGTTAAACACTGGAGTTGTATTGGGATATGTAGAATAGTGAACACAAACGCCGCTGGTCCACATGCCAGTAAGCGGATACGACTGTAGGATAAGGAGCTGTTCGTTGATGTCATTTAGCAGGTATTTAACACGTTTATGAATGACTGACTATGGTTCACCGCGTCACCTAGTACGAAGTGGCTTGATCAAGGCAATATTGTACTGTAAGGGCGTCCAATAAAACACAATCTATATTGTCCAACGCGCTAGTTACTATGCCACACGCGCGCTCGCGATTTTAAATCACAATTCCCGTTCACAACAACCCCCGGTTTTCGTTCACACGTCGTGTGCACTTCTACCCGGCTTAGGTGTGTGATCGGTGCCTCCTATCGGTTGGTTTTCCGCCTGCCATTCTGTGTCCGTTAGTGCGATTCTGTTGAACGATGGTTTGTCCGGTCGCTAGTGTCCTCACCCACCTATCCACTGTACGCTTCGGTCATATTTTACAACCGTGTCGAGATATTCTCGTGAGTGTTGGAATAAACGCGCCTCCGATCTGGTCGTCCACCCTATTTTGCCTGCCATATCTCGCCCGTTGGTCCGATTCGGTTGAGCGATTGCCCCCGTTGTCCGGCCTCCGATCGTTGAGGGTTTGTAGACATGCCTCCCCCCGAGTTGAGGTATTTCGCGGAGTGTTTGAAGACTCGCACCTCCAGCCTGACAATCTACCACAATTTGACTGACGTTTTGCAATATGATGACTGTTCAGTCCTTCCAACAGTTGCGTAACAATGTGAAAAACGCGTTCTCC
>LUCH01005338.1:0-12840 GCA_013368495.1 Paragonimus heterotremus | reverse complement strand
GGTAGAGCGCTTGCCGCGTAGAGGCATGGTGTTTCTGTCGCTGGTTCGAATCCAGCCGAAGCCCTGACTTTTCACAGTTGGGTCTCGTCTAAATTCATAAATCTGCCAAACTGCTTATAAGTGACTTTCTTATCTGTTCGTTTCTGGACTGCAAACAAAGAGATAAGCTCAGGCGGGTTGTGTTTTACCTTCGGTGTGATCATCTAATTAAACCGTGTAGACCATTAATTGTTCTTCAGCAAAAGTTGTCTTTCTGATGATAATTCTATTCGTTTACACCAAGTTGATACCATTTTATCCCGGAATGTTGGTACCGTATTTAGTGACCTCATCATTTTCTGGCAGAAAGATGAACTTTTTTGGAAAAGTGGAAAGTAATTAAGTGTAATTTGGTTTGCATTTGAGGTTGAATACTTTATAAATATATGAAGTACAAAAATCACATCCTCAACGTCCCATTGTTGTGCAACCGAACCTCGCTAAATTTGGCTCCAGAGCTCCGCTTGTATCAAACAACTTTTTATTCGACGTGCATTACTATGGAATGAAGGGAGTTGACCACAATGTTAACCTCAATCGATGACAGTATATTTACACTGGAACGAATGTTCACATAAACGAAATTACAAGTAAATTGATTTGTTAGAACAAGCTGACTCGAAAGTACCTCATCCGTCTTTACTTGTATTTATAGATGCTACACCGCCATTTTAAAACGAGTGATATGCATCACCTGTGTAAGAGGTTTCTGTATTAATCTATGTTCGAGCCGCAGTAATGTTCAAAATTGTACGCACATAAAGTGTTATCATTATGAACGGTTACATTTTGAGAGAAGTCCACGCTATGACTTCCGACTTATAATGTAAGTGAAATAGTAATACACGGCTTCTGGCTAACAACAACCTATCCCATTCACTAGATCCAGCTGCACTCATTTATTTGCTCGCATCACGTAGTGCCTACCCTCTATCACGTATAATTTAGTTCAACTGTTATGCAAGCCACGCTTTTTTGGGTTAACTACGAGTATGAACCGATGGATTATTTTATCTTCAATCTGAACATCACCCACAATTGATTGCAGCTGTCGCATTCCCATAGACTTTCCAGTCGGCCCCTTTCAAACAGCAGAAGCACTAGACTAGAGTTTTGCTCTCATTAGAGCTCGTCACTACTGCATATCATCGCCACTGCTGGGACTTGGACCACGGAGACGTTGTTTATGAGGCAACCGTGTTTACCACTGCATCAGTGACCTCACGTTAGACACGACCGAATTATCATATGTGAACGCTCAACCACTTTCGCTTGTGAGTAATGATCAGTTTTTGTGACAGATTGCAAATTGTTCCATGATGCTCATTATTAGTATCATTGTACTTGTGTAGTGCGAATGAAATTAGTTAATTGTCCTCCGAATGAAAGGATGAGGACGTTTGAAAAATCAAACTCAGGATGGACGAAAGGGTATGGACTAGGCTTGAACCAGACCGGACCGGCCGGTTCAAAGACCCGATCCGGATTATAGTTAGGCATAGTTTGGTCGAGAAAGCATTGCTTGTGTAAAGTTGGTAGGCCAGATAATAGCCCTAGCAAACTTACATCAAATCAGAAAAAGTATACCAAAATCCGTGTGTACCTACCAATACTGATGGTATTGGAGAAGTGTGGCCATTAACCAACGTCCAGTGAATCAACCTTCGTGGAACACCGAACGTTTGTTTGGAGATATTGTGTGCTGATAAAGTACAATTTTCAAATTCACTGGGTACGTCTGCATTCTAGTGGATAATATACAGCGTGTCATGGAAGAAAGTAACCTGCCACTATTCACTTCAGCGTCAAAGCAACTAATGAATCTGGCCCCTCTGTTCGTTGAGACAAGCATTTATTAAATTGAACTTGTTACACTCCAATCTAATTGTCAATCACGAACCTCTTTCTTGTAATAAACAACTTCGCAGACCAGGCTTTCTTTGCAGCCACAAGATTATAACTAGTAAATTAACTGGAATACGGCTGGTACATCTGCCAATTAAATGGCCGTTTTCTATAAGGCTAGCTTGTTCGTCTGAGTTGAATACATTTGACTTGATAATGAAAACAATCTGGTAACCAGCTCCACAAACAGCCCAACTTACTCTTGCATAATGTAATCAAGTTTGCTTATATAACACCACTCTTTGATTAGATGTGACGTAGATCTGCAGCTCTACTTGACAGTTGAAGAGACATATGGCAGAGGGTGCTGCTGCTTATATAAGCCACCTAATAATTTCCAGAAGGATATCTACATTTGGGAGTCTCTTCTGATTGAATGTTTTGGTTCCATTGCTTGCATTCATAAGACAAATATTACTAGCTGCGGACGATTGTATTACTCGAGTTAATCACGTCTCTGATTTTACTGTTAGTGGGTGACTCGAACATGGGAAGAACAGCATTAAAATTTGAAAAATGCTACTAGTAATGAGTTAATAAAATTGCAATGCTGCACATTATGTCGGTAACTTTTGAGCTTCTAAGGAAAACTGGTGATCTCACCATGTCGTAATAACGTGGAAGACAATGAGTCTAAGGCAATCTAAATGAATAGATCCAGGTTAACCAACAAAACGTGTGCAAGCAGAATACTTCTAAAAGTCGTATGACAAGTACATGAAAGATTTTCAGTTGGACCGCTCACACCATATCAGCATTATGAACGGTAAAATTTTCCACAAAACTGCAGTTCTGAACATATAAATATTCACGATTGACCAGTGGAAATGCTTAAAATGCGACGCATCACAAGGAATGGCTGATTGAAGGTAAGCAGAAACAGAATTTTAAAAAGCTTATCCGTCATAAGTCAAAATGTTATGGTGTATTAGTCATAACTCGAAACAAACCCTCCCGATTGTTGCATTATTCGCGGTCAGTAATTAGGAATCTGTGCTATCATTTAGATATATTCTACAGAAAACAAAGCTAGTTTGATCTGGTCAAGCAAACGGTTCTCAAATAATATTGGTGCTCAAACTTATATGTTGCCATCTTACGGTGCAGATCTATACTGAGAAGAAACACAAGGCGTACGGTTGCAGATGAGGTGTGCGCAACTGAAAACACTAGACCAACTCAAACTACTGAAGATATCAATCCATCGTTCATGGTTGGATACCATACACAGTTGGACCGGGTGCCGTATGTGTACCCTAAAAACATTCTTTTTAGAGAAAACTTTTGTCTAATGCGACCTTCTTGCATTCCAGTGAAATCAGGCACCATGTGCAGGAATTTGCGTACGTGTACTTGACCTAAATGCATATAATTTTAATCCGGATTGTACGGATCAGTGTTTGACAAAATTTGCTAGTTTGAAGCACAAATTGCAAGCTCATTGTGAGTGAAAAGCATGCAATTAAGCTGTTAGGAGAATGAGTTTAGTTTGCGGTATTCAACAAACAGCGGTTTTGTCTTGTGAGGCACACGGGGATCAACAGCCTCAAGTTGCCCCTATTCTATGGGTTATTTTTCGGGCAAAGAACTACCGTATTTTGTGAGTAAATGAAAACGTCGTCTTGAACGGTAATCTGTTAATCAAATGACCGTAGCATTTTAAGTTGCTAATGAGCCTGTCTACACTTTTTCAACGGTGACCACAAGTAATTTTCATCAACCGTCTGCTAGCATCGTGGAATGTTACAAACTTCCTTTCATCAACGTTTTGTTGATTCACTTCTGTCAATTTGTTCATTCACGGTATTCGTTTTTGTAAAGAATGATACTGCAGCGAAATTTATCCAAACTAAGTAAATTCGCATTTGATTCTACAGTTAGCAAGGTGTTCCTCTGAGGAACTACACTTTTGTAATCTACATGTTTTACCGTTTATATGTAAACTATGCATGTGATTGCTGCATCAAAATACCGTATTCAGTTGATCCCCATCTACACACAACTTCTTCATAAAAGATGGTTACTTTCACATTAAGTTAATCCTTTCGACACGCCAGAACAATCATTGACGGATGCGTGCAGTTCGAAGAAAAATTATTAACTGACCTTTTATTACAAGAAGGATATAAAAGTAAACAGAAATGAACACTTTTGATAAGCAGCTCACTGGCTTGGTATTTATCGAAACGTGGGAGCTGTAATCCGACATAATTACAGTTTACGACTGTGCTAACTTAAACCACGGTAGATATTGATCGTTTCACGTTCAACTTGCTGAAACGACAGTAATTATCATTTCTAATCTGATGACAGATTTGTTGATGACAATTATAAAAGGATTGTTGTAAAACGATTACGTGATTGAGAACAGGTGCGTAGCAGACGCGGTTGTTTTCAGTGTTTCATCATCAGGTTAAATACAACATTTTTATGGGTTCTACAGGTTTAGTACATCAATAAGGTAAGGGATGGTAGTTATCAATATCAAGTTAGTCAGATTCGTTAAGTCCAGTTATGTAGCATCAGTAACTTGGATTGTAAGTGTTTTTTGACAAACCGGTACTCCTACGTAACAGATCGATCCGGGCTATTGATATATGATCATGGAAGGTTCAGTGTTTTGACCAGACATTCTTGTGAACATGAGGGGGTTGAGTGCAAGCGAGTTGTGATGGTTTCTGCGATGGCGAGTAAACGAACTCTGGTCCACTTCGACTGTGCTCCACAGACGCGATAGATCGTTTTGAACAAATTGGTCGAATTGACCAGATGGTTCGATTCGACGAAACGTTCAGCAACCGCCGATGAGCAACTCCTTATCGATCCTCGAGCTAGCCATGCCCGATGTTGCTCCCTCAAGCGTTCAGATAGTCAATTTGTTGTGCGGCCTATTTGGCCTGTTCCACGGAAATAAACAAAGCACTAAACATGGTTATCATTACAATGGTATATGATGTCTGTTCATTTATTGAACAATTGTTAATTAGGAGCACCCCATGGATGTTCTGAGGTCCTTTGTATAAATCATGGCAACCCTTTTTTCATAAGTGAATCTTATGTCTGACATTTACACTTTGGATGAAATAGGTACTACTAGGACTGTTCTATATAGAATCATGTCAGCAACTGAGTTTCACATTACTACGAGTTAGAATTGGTCATCTGGGGGACTGAAGAATTCCTACAAACGTGTATTGGTACCTGTCACTAAAAGATGTTTGAACAGCGCAATAATTTTCGTATTTATTATCTTTAATGACTCAGTTAGCAAGCATAAGCAAACGTCTTCGCTTCGTTCCTTCTCGGTTGCGTCGGACTAGTTGGATAAACGTTTTTGATAGCATATAGGTGAGCATCCACAAATCGGTCAGTCACTGTTCAGATGAACAATGTCCCCGCTCTCTGAGATTCGAGTCAGACATCGGAGTTCAACTGAAAATTAACAGCTTACGATCGAACAAAAACATCTCATATACTAACCTGAAAAGTTTGGTTGCATCTCTACCGCTTACATTCCTGTCAATTTTTCTGTAAGTGTGAAGCTTGCTTCGTAATTTATAAAAACTGCCTTTTCAACGTCACTAAAATAAAGTGATTCTTACCTATTTCCTGGTCATTTGTTTTTCGTTAGATACATTAGTGCACATAGTCATGAAGGTATCGTTTCAACCCACAACTCGTTTATTAAAAAGTTGTCATAACTCAGGAGCTGTGACCTCGATAACGACTTACGCCTCTCGCATAGAACGGTCTCATGATGCCATCATAATCCTTCCATACTTGAAAGCGAACGTGCAGGTCTTTGGTGCTTCCAGTAAAAAAAGATTTGCGTCTGATGAATGTATCCAGAGACGGGCCACTAGAGGAATTGCGAGGCTCGAACAACCCCCATACAAAGTGATGGCCCAATCAAGTAAACTCACAATGAATTCCAGACACTTCAGAGGAGACGTAATTCTCACCTTCGAAATACCCTACAACCCAGGACATTCATTGAAAAATCTTCTCCCATTAGGTAAAGCTGAACAATTAGGAGGTCACTCGGTGAAACGGAGTAATAACATGGACATGTTACTTTGTACATACAACTGCGGTCATTGTTGAATCAGTTGAGAGTTTTAAACTCCAACTATGAAAGGCAAGTTTCCTAACCGTTTATCTGGTCCATTTGCACCGGTCATTATCTACGTATGTCTGACTGAATGTTGCTTCACTGTGTTCTGGTGTTTGTTGGGGATAGTGCTTCCTTCTGGGATAATCGATGAAAATATGAAACGTGTTGATGGTAACATCTACCCTCGCACACTATGCACACTTGTCGTTTGAACAACACCCATGAAGTTCAGTTAATCCTCAGTTACACAGTGGAAGAGACCTATGGAATTGGAATATTTCAGCAAAATAATTAGGCCCAGTAAACTCGGTCTGCAGATTCTTGAGCGTTCCAAGCTTTCAGGCTATTTTCTTCCGCATTACAAACCAAACTGCTTGGTGAGTTAATTCTGTGGATGCTCAGTAGGCAGCGGTTTAGTTCATGTTGTCGGTCGTGCTATCTATCGTATATAAAAACTTCTTTTCAAGTAACACAAAATGCACATATTCTTCAATTCTTTTAAAAACAATAACAGTTTGCTTAAAAAACGAACGGAGAGGTTACATACCGTGAAAAAATGTATTTATGTTAAAGGAATGTTTATTCCGGTCCACCCACGCGACTCACAATGACCGATTCTTATGATAACGCTGTTCACCCTAGCTCTGTGGATGGGTGTTGCAGGTTGTGTGTCCAAGTCCATCCACAATGATCTCAAATTTCTTCCCTCAGCATTTTAAAAGTCCGTACGTGACCGTATTGTTTGTGTGTTGTTTTTGCTCTGGATGTATGCATCTGGTGTTAGGCATTTCATACAGGACTGTGTTCACTTGTCAGACCGAAACTATCTTGGTTCATTTTTGACAGGTCTGGTATGCTGGCACTATTCTAAATTGTACTCTTCAGTTTGTAGTAAAAATCATATAAATATAGCACTTCTAAAGAAGAACATTTGCTACAACAATGGTCCTAACGGTGCACTTTCTCTGTGCGTCTCTGGCAGCCCTTCTGGTCGTTTCAGGTAAATGGTTCTGTTATCTATCGTTAGTGTAATGTTCTGTGAACCATTTTCCGATGCACTAAATCTAACTGCGTTTAGCTGACAGGTTGTTATGTCATAGAAAATTTGATGGAACATAATATTCCACCTGCGATGTTGATTTATTTATCTATCATGCACTGGTAATTAGTTTCAGTTACACTGTTGATATTCTGAGGACTATCTATGCACATGTTGTTAGGGACTGGAAGATTAATCACTATTTAGCGCAGCTGGAAATTTGGTAGTTCTTTTTTAGTGAGATAAATTGCTTGCAATAACACCATGTCTATGATTTCCCAGTCATTTGGTATATCAAACTGAGGTCCTACTCGTGCATATCTAGAACATACCACTTCGATATGTAAAAGCAAATCTTATTTAAGAGGAAAATGTATTATCGCAACCATTTCTACTTTCAACACTTGTATGGGTTTACAGAAAATTACATTCGAGCACCTCCATTTTTTCGACGCATTGTGGAATCTCCACGGTTGATGAAAATAGTATGTACAGCGCCAATGTAAAATAGAACAGTTACGAAACGCTCAGTTGTTTAAGTGTTCTCCGTGTTAATAAACGGAAAATGAGCAAAGCACACAGAAGTGTTTCTACATGGAAAGTTGCATGGTGATTCTCAACGTCTATGTAGTCAGGTTGGTTAGTCCAATTATCTAACTTCAGTAACTTGGGTTTTAAACGGTTTTTTGTGTGGCAAATCGGTGTTCCTACTCATCAGATCGGTCCGGATTGTTAATACACGGCTAAGGGAAGTCCAGAGTTTTCACCAGACATTTTTGTGAGCATAATGGGAGTGAGTACAAGCGAACTGTAATGACTTTGCGATGTTCGCCTACATAATCCGCCCATATTTGAAAGCAAAAATGCAGGTCTGTCTCCCTTCTCTTAATAAATATTTGCACTGGTTGAAAGTGTTCAGAGACGACCTGCATGAAGAACTGGGGGCTTATAAAAAACCCACCCAAAAAGCTGGCAAAATTAAGTCAGTTCCCAATGAATTACAAGCGTCCTAGAGGAGACATAATCCTTCCCATTCGAAATATTCTACAACCCGGGAGATTCATTGAAAAATCTTCTCCCATTAGGTAAAGCTGAACAATTAGGAGGTCACTCGGTGGAACGCAGTAATAACATGGACATGTTACTTTGTACATACAACTGCGGTCATTGTTGAATCAGTTGAGAGTTTTAAACTCCAACTATGAAAGGCAAGTTTCCTAACCGTTTACCTGGTCCATTTGCACCGGTCACTATCTACGCATGTCTGACTGAATGTTGCTTCACTGTGTTTCGGTATTTGTTGATGATATTGTTACAAACACCAACTCAAATGATGTTACTTTTATTTGGTTACATCTAATCCTTCTTAAAACCGGTGAACTGTCGAACACCGACCAACAGAAATACGGAAGCACACTAACAAAGATTGCTGTCTCTTTTGACGTACTCGATGAAATCATAAAGCTAGTCGATGGTAACAACAAGCTAGACACGCCATATTGTTTGAACAACACTCACGAATCTCAGTCAGTCTCCAGTTAAACTGAGGAGGGACCTATGGAATTGGAATATTCCACTAACATAATTCAGTTCAATGGACTCAGTCAGCAGATTCTTCGGCATCCCTGGCTTTCAACTTAATTTGTTCAGCATTACGAACCAAACGACTTGGTAAACAATTTTGTAAGTGCTCAATGAGTAGAGCTGGAATTCCAGTTTTCAGTCGTCTATCTATTGCATGTTGTGCACTTTTTTCCAAATTGACTGAAGTGCATGTATTAGTCCTTCTCTTAAAAGAGTCAGATCACATTACAAAGAAACGAAGGGGTCACATACAATGAAACAATGTGCTTGTGTAAGAGAGATGTTTGTTCTAGTCCATACATGCAACTCAAAGTAACCGAATGTTAAGATATCACCGTTTACCGTAGCGCCATGGCTAGGTATTTCAGATTGTGTAATCAAGTTCATCCACAATCATTTTAGTTTTCTCCTCTCAGTATCTGTAAAATCCATAAATGACCTAAGTTCTTATGTACTTTTTTGATGTGGGTGTGTTCATCCGATGTTAAGCATCTCCTACGGGACAAGTTTCACCCATTGGCTTGCAACTAACTTGGTTTTTGACATACCTGGTGTGCTAGCACTGTTCTAAATTGTACTTTCTAGTATTTAGCCTAAATCATACATATATATATAGCACTTTTAAATGAGAGCAATTTTCGCAAAAATGGTTTTAACGGTGCACATTCTCTTTGCGTCTCTGGCGGCCCTTCTTGTCGTTTCAGGTGAATGTTTCTGTTATCCGTCGTTATTTTAATGTCTTGTCAACTATTTCCTTATGTCTTAGATCCATTTGCGTTTAATTCACAGAATGTGATGTTTTAGAAAGTATAATGAAACATAATATCTTACATACAATGTTCAATTATTTGCCTATCACAAAAAGGTATTTTGTTTCAGATACACTGTTAATATTCTGAGTGCTATGTCTGTACATGGTGTTAACCACTAGTAAATTAATCATTATGAAGTATGGTTATAAATCTGATAGATTTTTCCTTCATGAAGAGAATTTTCGGAACGGATTGCTTGCAATAACGCCATGCTTAGGATTTCTCAACAAAATAAAAGATACAACGTGCGTATCCAGAATGTAAAATCTTAAAACGTAACAGCAGATAACTATTTTGGAAGAAAATTTACTAACGCCACCGTTTTTATTTCTGACACGTGTATGGCTTTATATGAAATTACGAATAATTACCTCAGTTTTATTAAAGAATTATGCAACCTCCGCGGTTTGTGGGAATAGTGTGTACACCACAACTGTAAAGTAGATCAATTGCGCACTGCTCAAATTTTCACCGTGTCAATAAGCAGACAACGGAAATGTTCCTACTTGGAAGGCTGCGTATATGGGATCGAATATCCAGCTTAAATCAGGTTCACTTACTGTTAGCAATGCTCTAACTGAGAATCTCCCAACTTTAACTCGCTATGTCAATGAAACCAGAGTACACTCATGTTGTCTTACTACAGAACACTATCAAACCTTGACACCAAGGAACGAGTTTCTATAGCAAACCATTACAATCTGTGGGTTGCCCAATATGTTTTGTAATCGAAGAATGGAAGTACATTTAACTTTTGGCTAAGTAGTTCCAAAGGAATGTAAAAATGTGTATGTTGCAGTTGTACAGAAATCTGTGAAACGGAGATTTCCTGTCATCAAAGAATCGATCAATATGAAATTACTGTGGTGTATGAGAAAAAAAGGTTATTGTTATACCATCGATTGCCCGGCAAACATGTCAGTAACAGGTTTTCTTTATCTTCAACTCATTTTCTCTCGAACGCTATAAATGAATTGAATAACATGGTTATGTGAGGCGCTTTTTATTAATTGCAGATGCACAAAGCTATGATGCGTTGCGTAAGTTTACGGTGTCATTTGAAAGGCATTTTTGACCAATATAATTGTGAATAAATCTGAAAAACCAAATAACATAATGAAAGTTACTTACATCAAACTAAACTTTATATTGGAATAACTATTGGTTAAGCCGCCTATCACAATTTAATTAAAGTAAATCCACCATATCGAACTTTTTAGGGGAACGCAACGTTTGTAAGACTATACGATGAGTACAAGGAGTAATAGCTGGAATTCCCTTTCTGGATAAATTATTGTTTTATGTGTCTTTGAAACAGGAAGGAGGTTCCAAATTTACTTATTCATATTGGGATTGGGTTTTGCTTTCGACTCAGCGCACTGATGACTAATTCGAAGTGGATACCATTGTCCTCCCACGGACTTGTAGCCTCAAAACCAACGTTGTGAGTTTACTGTGTAGATCCTGAAACAGAACTCTTTGTATACAACTGGTACATGTTGCCCCACGATAAAATTCGTAGAGTTTACATTTCTCCCAGCCATCAAATAACTTGTCTCATGCAGTCATCAAATGCTGCCTGGTAACGATGTAGAAACAAACTGACAACGGAAGATAGACGGTTAAGCGAACATCTTAATCATTGAATCAGTGGTGAACCATTACTGAAACAGTAATTGAGTAGAACGAAGCGGCCTGCGTCTTCTTCATCCGGATGAACCAAAGACAGACTGGAGTAACCCAGAAAATTTTGGAAGTGTCCATCAGTTTCATGTTGCCTGTTTCAGGTTACTGGATATGGAATTGCATTGAATTAACAAATTGCGTGCAAACATGAACCAAGAAATTTAACAGTATTCTAAATGAAACAGGAGTTGTTGTATTATGAATAAGTGTCGCTTACAGTCTAACATTGGAGTTGTATTGGGTTATATGGAGACTGGAATAAACGCGGCAAGTTTGTTTGCCAGCAGGCACGTACGACTATGCGGTCAGATCGTGAGCTGTTCGCTGCAGTCACCTATCAAATAATGAGCAGGATGATACATAAACTTTCATTCATGGTTTTCAACGTAACTCAGTTCAAAATGATCTGCGCGCAGCAATGAAACGAGCATTTTGGAGTACCATGACTGTTGGGTCCTTCGAACAGTTACGTAACAAAGTGAGAAATGTTTCCAATCCACACGTATACATCAAGGTACAACGTGAAACTTCACGTTTGAGGTTTCCAATTGGAACCGTAACTTACATGTAACGGTGTTGTCAGAACGAAGTGAACAAAGCCAGCGATGTGTCCAAACGTACTTATCAAAAGCGGTCAATCAAAACTGTGGGACACTTGATTTCATTCCCGGATGTGACAAGTGGAATCGATTTAGGTTCCCGCTATGATGCACCTAGTAACCTTTATCCAAACATCTTGGTTTTCACAGCCCATCAATCAAACCATGGCCGGTCAAATGTTTCTCATACAAGCGGAGTCATACACGTGGAGTATTTGTAGTAAAGCGATGTATTCATTAAATTACGGTAACGTCCAACACAGGCTAAAAGGCAATACATATCATTAGGGCAATTAAGGTTGTACAGTATATTTTGTTTTCTTTCGCCCCTTTGGATACAAGTAGAAATTGCACAGATCTTGGGCGTCAACCCGAATAGACGAGTGACCAACCGACTTAGGACAGTCTTCACCGGAACAATTGGAATTCCATATCAAAGTTGCACCCGAGTTATGTTCAGGTGCACTCATTGATTAACGGCCGGTTGGGCGAACTATAAACACATGACCAGCAGGGTGACAACAAATATATAACAGGAACTAACCTGTTAAAATACGACATCTGAGTGCACATAGCATCCAATGGTTGAAGCAATAAAGGATATCGGTGGTAAGGTAAGCTCAAATAGAAAATATGACATTATGAGGAACGAAAAAAAAGAACATCAACTGAAGAATAAAGGAAAAAATAAAAAAGGGAAAGAAGACAAAAGAGTAAAAGAGAGATAGAGAACAGAAAGTTGAAGGAGTAATCAAAGACAAAAAGAAAATAAAGACTACAGAAAAAAAGCGAAGCAAGGAGAGAAGCAACAGAGATGGTGAAAAGAAAGTAAAAGAGAAAGAGAGGAGGTTGAAAAAATAAAAGAAGCTCGTACGGGATCGGTTCATCTGACGCGTTCACATGGATGCATTCACTGACTGATTGATCACGGGACAACATGATCTGAGACGAACTTTCATTCTCACAATCCGCTCTTGCACAATTCCACCATCAACATTGTGAATACCACACGCGGCGACCTAGTGCAGTCATTCACATTCGGCTCCACATTCACTCAGCTTC
>LUCH01005337.1:4268-32581 GCA_013368495.1 Paragonimus heterotremus | reverse complement strand
GGAAATGTTGCCATACATGTTTCACTATCGAATGTGGTGTTGTTGTTGAAATGCAATGTCAACACTGTATAGTCGTATATTCCCATTTTAACTATGTCATTGAAACGCCCCAAGGTGAAGCACTCTCAGGCTATATGATGACGTATTTTATCTCGAGAATTGCAATTATCGCATTTGAAAGACTTGAAAAAATGAGCTAACGCCAATAACGGGTTATCATCGCGAAAGTGGTGAAAACTATTTTCATCACCACCTTAATACGTTTGGGACGAATTCGATGTATTCCAATTTTTCCACTAACGTTGTCTCTTTACAAGTGATGTACTGTAGGTATTTTGCCTGAAGTTCCAATTATAAAGTTTTCGAAAATATTTAAAAATTTAGGATTCCCGCCAAAAAGATCGTTTTGCCTTTTGAACGACCTTCAAGTTGAATCACTTAACATGAATAACTGCCATCCGCTTCTGTAATGGAAAATGATTATTACTGCTGTTACTTGAAAAACATATTCTGGTACTAATTAACTTGATAACAGATTCATTCACCATCCATTCATCGTCCAATCACCGTCCATTCACCGTCCAATTTATATTTTCCCGGGTACGTAGGGAAGCCGACTCCCCGTTGGCAAGTCAAGAAATCAAATCGCCGCTAGGTATTCAATATTGTCGATATAACCGAAATCGGAATATGAGACCAATTTTATCAGATGTGTAGTTTTAACTGCGGCTACAAACAAAATCCTGGAACAGGTCATTATATAAATTAATCGTACGCTGCATATGGTATGAATCAACTGGTTCTCATGAGGTGAATGCCTCATCACACCCAGAGGAAGGTCAACTGTACCACAAGCGTCGCATGTGTTACCTGGGGATATGAGCAGTATGAGGATGTAAAAGATGTTATGCAATTTGCCAGAGCGGCTGTGTGAAATTATTCTAAAAGTAACAATCCAAGGCCGAAACATGATCACAGGTTCGAACCGTTTACTGAGTTCCGAGCGCCCAGAACACCTGTTTTCTTTATCTTAAGGAGATAATGGGAAATCTGTGCTAAAACAGGTTTGAGAATGCGTGTCCCGTGAACGCAATCATGCCTGGTATCCAAGCTCACAGAGACAGACAAAACAGTTCACCTATGGCAAGGCGGGTCACATCCACTCGGTACGTAATTTCGAATACTTATGTCATGCAATGATGGATTGCAGTTGCAATTTACAACCATTGACCGTAGACATCTTCCAAGTTCGTCTATCCGTTTTGCCACCCAAGCACTCCTCGGGTTTGAAGAATATTAGTCTTTTCTGCCGGCGAGATCCATATTCTTGATTGGATTCTGTCGATAACTCCCCATTCATATGCAACTACATATTTTTCTGATGTTGTTCATCAATCAAGAACAAATTGACTTTCATCGTATTACTGGCCAAAGCAGCTTGATTTAGAGGTCCAGTTTGAGAATTTTTACAGCCAAGTAGGGTCGCTGGTCTCATCATCACTACTCAATGCAGAACACTCCAACAGCACCTTAGCTAACACGTCCTATCAGTATCTCAACACTTGACCGCGCTTGAGCAGTATTCTGATGAAACGCCATATTTAAGAGCTAACCGATTTGAGAAGAGATAATAATATTCTGTTATCGAGGCCCTAGAAGGGTACAGGAATTGTTTTGATGGACAGATCGACTTACCCGCAGAAAATGACTGATAAAATGAGTGAATCTTCTAAGTTCAGTAACCTGTAAAACGAAGAAGATAGGACCAATGCGATCGAGAAAATCATTTCTAGAACTGTAAAAGACCTCAAACGGCAGGGTTTGATAGACTCCGCGACATTTGAACGAAGTCGACCAACTGGAACCATAGTACCCAGACTGTATGGTTTATCAAAGGTTCACAAGGAAGTATGGCCATTACGCCCGATTCTTGATATGTGTAATTCTCCATACAATTCGAGGGCACGGTGGCCAACAGAGTTAGTGGAACCCGTTCGGAAGAACGTCGCGGTGCATTCGCTGAAAGATACGTTCGGGTTTGTCGATTCTATTCGGTCGCTGAGTGCGGAAAACAAGAAGGTGTTTTCCCTTGATGTTTGCTCCCTGTTCACGAATATACCATTCGTGGAAACCGTCGACTATCTCCGTGGACACGCTCAAGAAGTTGATATTTACGTACACACAGAAAGTACGATTTCAGATTGATCGGTAAAGACACCGTCAGAAGGACGGCATTGCGATGGGGTCGCTGATAGGCCGATATCTTCACAGCACAGTTAGAAAGGACTACGTTTCGTGGGTTTATTGACAATTGCACTTTCTACAAGAAGTACATGGATGATTAAATCTGTGTAGTTGACGAAGCTGTGGATCCAAATAGCCTACTTGCTAAGGCGAACACAGCACACTCTAATCTCAACTTTACACTTGAAGCCGAGAAAGCTGGACGAATATCCTTCCTGGATGTAGCATTGAATCATCGTACAGACGGTTCAGTTCAGAGGAGTATTCACAAGCAGTGGACTTGGAACAGCAAGTATACCCACTTTCTCAGTTACGTACTCCTGAAACGGAAGATGAACTTCGTTCGCAGTTTAACATATGGAGCTTCGAGGATATGTACTGATGACACGATTGATGCAGAAATGGTGTTACTACGGCAGATTCTCACAGAGAACGCCTATCCTGTAAACGTCGTAGGTAGACATATGAAACCGGCAGAACCGAAGGTTAGGCTGCCATCTGCGAAAAAGAGGTTGGTTTGTATGACGCTAGACTACAAATGCGAAGTGTTGGCTGAACTGGTGATTCGCAGAATAAGTAACACAATTGAAAAGACCTACAGCGCAGCATAACTGCGAATCTCGTTCAGATCCGACCCGGCAGTTCATGTACAGCTCAAAGATGCGTTGCTTAAATGTGTAACCTCATTTTATGTTTACTCTTTCACATGCTGCTGTGGAGCGGGTTACGTCGGCCGCACAACCAGGCGCCTTTCTCAGGGGATGCTTGAGCACCACCCCACATAACTGACTAAGGGAGAGGTGAGGTCGATTTCGAGTGCAATTCTGACGCACTTTGTTGATTCCTGCCAGCAAGTCTCACCAGAAGTAGCTTTCCCGTCTATTTACCGCTTGCTCAGCCGCCAATCCATAGGAGTCAAATTTCGCATTCTGGCTACCGCGGAGGCGATCGGAATTCGGCTGCGCAATCCACAGTTGTGCGCTCAGAGGAAACTTGTACAAGCTCTACGGTTACCATGGCCTCCCGTTACTAACTCAAAATCTCCGGAGGGCGATTTTGTCACCTAATTGCCCTCCAATTTACAACTGCGTGATGTAATTGTATGACTAATTGCCTTTGACTTTGCTCGCTTGACAACCAAGATGATATAAAATGTCATGTAATTGGCCTGATAATGAATAACGGAAAACAGACTGTTCGCCAAGACACCTTTTCACTTCTAATAAACTCAAGGGGCTATTCGAATCGCATTCACTGGTTGTTGTGCCGTATCGGTGAATTTGTTTAATGCCAACCCCGCCGACTGTCACTTTCAAGTTACGAGCTGCGATACTTCCATTTCTGGACTTAAAGTTTTAGGCCTACTACGTTCTGGCATATCTTTACTAATGTCAACGAATGCCGGCGACATTAAACATTATGCTTCAGTGGGCGCTTGCCAGGAACTGTGAACATTAATGCTCCTCCACCTGCGGCTTCTGGGGATTGTCGCACCAATCGCAGGCTGACTGTATATCAGCTGGTATGCGTTGAAACAGATCAGACCAAGGGTGGCTGGCCGCAGTTATCCTCATCAGAGTAGAAGGGTTGTTGTCACAGTACTCTTCTAGGGGGAGCTGTGTAGCTACCTGGAGATTTTACTGGCCTGCCTGTGGTATGATTTATAAAATAAATCCAAAACTCATAGTTGCACATTCTACTTAGGCTATCAAGATATTTCACATGATGCGTGTTGTCCGACTGTTTGTCTGCATGCTGTGTGGCTGTGGCGCAAACCCGGACGTACACTTGTGTCACACATCCGATTTAATCGCTCGTCGACGGCCGGCCTCTAACCTCTCTAGATAGTTTATGTGTGGGTGCATTTCTAGCGCCATTAAGGTCTCTCTTCATATGCCGTGTAATAAACATTTGATTTCTCTTCTTCTCTCTTTTCACATTTCGTATCCAGTCAATTCGTACCCAGGGAAAACGACTTAGTGCGCCGTGTACGATAAGCTCCCGCGAATTTTATGGAAGCATTTTCCTATCTTTCTCTTTGAAGGTCTAGCCAGCTGCGTTAAAAGACGCCGTGAGTATAATTACCAAACAACCGGATGGCGTTGAAATCTATCAACATGATGTTATTGTTCACGCTTCCGATAAACCTACCCATGATTATCACATCCACTCTTCGTTGAGACGACTTTCCCCATTCATCGTTTCCGTTTACCTCATATTGTGAGTTTTCAGCTTCTCCATTCTCCTGCATTAGTTATGTTGTTGACAGCAATGGTTTTAAGCCAGATTTACTGCGCCCAGCACCATTAGTGCGTACACCGTTACCAACCAAGTACCATGAAATTCATTACGTCCCTGATGCACTACAATATTATTCACGCTTTATCCCCAAGTTCACTCAACATGTTGGATATTTTGTTCATCAACGACTTTCATGGGACCACTGACCGAGAAAAAAGGCCCCGCATTTTAATCCATCAACTTCAAACTACTGCTGTTTTAAAACCTTTTCTGCCGAGGATCATTCAACCGTAGTCTCTGATGCTTTTCCCAGTGGAGTGAGAACAGATCCTGAACAGTGTTATATACCTGTCACATTCATTTCTCGTCGTCTGTCAAAGTCGAACTTGGGTGTTCTCAAACCAAACATGAGGCAACTGTAGTGCACTGGGTTGCTAGAAGAATTCACAGATACCTTTGGATTGTCATTCATTATCACAACAAATCATGGGGCCATAAACTTTCCGTATCATCTTGGCAAATGGCCAACAAAGTCATCTGCTATCACGGTGCGACGCTGGAGCAGCGCTGTCAGTTGCTACAACGAAACGATTAATCGTCGTTGTATGGAAGCAACACCGCAACTTGAATATTTATCCAGACTTCCACTGCCAAGCTGAAATTCTAGCAACTCTGACTGTTCGTCAGTTCAGTCACTGCTAGTCAAGCTGGTTGCACTGATACGTGATGTCCGCATATACATCACCACTATTATCTCTGCTTCAGCGTAAAGTTGGATATGACATACACTTAACCGATTTCTCGTATTTTGTCGTCGTCGTGGTGGTTCGTTCAATAGTCCAAATGGATTGTTGCATTCTGGAGGTGGTGTTGTAATTCCACCGGCTCAGGGTTCTGCTGTCCTTCGGGCTTATATTGCGAACACCCGAGAGCTGTTAAGATGAAGTCACTTGTCTTGTTGATGACCAACGTTTGGAGTAGATACTAAACGATTTCAAAAAGTATACCATACGTGTACATAAGGTTCATATGAAACAATCGGGATGATTTCCATAGCTCGTTACGTTTGAAACATTCCAGGGTGTTCATGCTGTTCACAGTGGTTTCCATCTGAGGAGATACTGTGTTCTAGTAATTACTCTAGATGGCCTCATTTTCCTTTAACTTTATCACCCAGTGCAGTTTTCACACAACGTGCCTTGAAAAGTGCATTCTATCGCGAAGATGTACCTGTGGTTTTGGTCACCAATACCTACACTCAGTTCACTGGCAAGTCTTTAGAAGATTGGGTTAAAGAACCTAGATGTCGTTATTTCATTACTGTTCCTCGACATACAGTTCAGTGGAATTGCTGACAGTTTTGTGCACAGGCTGAATTCTGCCATTGCTTTTTGAACACCAAACTCACCCACAGAACTTGATCGAGAAATCTTAGCTTCCCTCATGCAGTACTGGAGCGCAGCACACTGTAACGGGAAAGAGTCGGGCAATCATTTTCAACTCTCACTCTGTACGTACAAGTCGTGACTTAACAAAACCATCAGATGTAACGTTTTTTAAAGGCAGTGAAATAGTACAGGCACCGGAATAATTCTTTCATCTAACAGAAATCGCATGATAATTATATCTGACTTGAAAGATCATTTCAGCCATCGAAGATATGTTGACCAGGTTAAGTCTGATTTTAGGGAAAATGCCGCTTCATTTCAAGTGAAAGACATTTGTGAAACACGTGTTATTCCTGAAAGCACGAAACACTGGAAATACGGATGATCACAAGATCTCAAAGATTGGAATCTAGACCACCAGTAAATTGCAGATATTCGCACGCCCACTGAAGCTGTAACGGGAGTGCAGAATCTGTCAGGATTCACGGCTATACGCAGTCTATCGAGGCGACTGTAAACGTCTTGATTCAGGGCAGAACAAGACGGAATGTTGAAGGTTTACTCAGATAAAACTGGTCCTGTACATAAATAAGCAACGGTTAGCAAATTGTACAACTTACAACCAAGTGAACTCTGTGCACGAAATTTAACCGTCAGCAAATATCAATCAATAACACGGTTGCGTAAACAGTTCAGTGCGGCAGTAAAAAACAGGCAAAGAGCGAGTTCAATGGGGAAGTTCGTAGTGTCGGATCAGAGTCTGTTACGTGTAATAATGTAAGAAACGTTCGGCCAGTAATTAATGTAACTAATAGAGGGGTATATATGTGTAGGACATGTCGTACGATAGTTTGGCCAATGGGGTATAGGTACAGAGATCAGTTATGATTGGCATTGGGCAGACGGCCGGTCGTTGACAGATAGTCGGGTGGTAGCATCGCTGCGCCGGGTGCAGCAAGTCTGTGGATCGATCCCCCTCCAACCACCAGTTTCGGTTGGAGTGATCCGAACACAACTCCCACTGATTTTGGCCACAATCATCAGGGAGTGATGAACATGACTGACAGGTTTTGTCTTCTCCCGTTGTACAGTTGTTTTACCATTCTAACTTCCTCTACGTACGCATACGGTTGAACAACAAACAATGTGTATTATTGCGCCATATTGTGTCCTGGACTTTCTTAACGTTCGTTCATTATTCATTTCATTTATGTCCTTTAAGTTGAAATTATGCGAACCCCAGTAGGCATATTTCTTGACGGATAAGTGCGTTTCGTGTACATTTGAGTTGGAGTTAACATCAATGATTGCACGTTCCCACATGGCGACGGAAGTGTTGATGACACTGAAAAACTACTGATGAGAAGTAGAGGATTTTGACATTCATATAGTTTGAAAATCACCCACAGATGATCGCAGCTTTCGCATTCCCATAGACTTTTCAGTCGGCCTCTCTGAAAAGAACCCCCAGATTTGAGTTTCACTCTCATTCAAGCTCGTCAGCAGTGCATATCCTAGCGACTGCCACGACCGCGCTGTTCATGAGACAACCATGTTTACCACTGCCCAACCGACCTCATATTAGCCACGACCGAATTACTATATGTGAACGCTCAACCACTTTTGATTGTGAGTGTCGGCCAGGTTGCCTAATCTCCTCTCCTGCTGGGAGGGAGAAAGTTGAAGGCCCAGCAGAAGTTAGTCAGCTTTACGGGAGGCATTTCTCGTCAGTTTTTGCGTCTGGGTTGTCAGTGTAGTTAACTGTTACGCGAATACCACTTAGTTACCGAGAAAATGGAAAAGGTGAGAAACACTGGCTAGAAAGACGCGTTGTCTACCGACGTCTCAAAAACTGCTCTGTTAAACACGTAGCCCACTCAACCAAGTCGGCTAGGAGTAGGTCAGGTGTCAGCCTGTCCTCTGGACCCAAACGACCAACCAGGAAAGAGATAGCTCAATATATAAAACCTTTCTGTGAAAATATTTAGGTATCGAAAGGTGACTATGAATAGCTTGATAACTGTATTTGTTTATCTCAATGTATATGTTTCAGTGAGCCTAGGTCGTTGTAAGCTGGGTGACAAATCTTGCTTAGCCAAGCTATTTTTATACCTGAACGCCATTCGGTTGTCAAGCGTGTAGTGCTGTAAGCTGTCGTGTTTTGGCTTTCACTTGTGTAGGCCATGTGCACGTCTTACTGAACTTGTGAAGCATGCTGGTTTTGGTTATATCTTTTCCCAGGATCACCGCCGGGCCCACTATTTCGGAAGAACGCACCATCACAGTATCCCTGTGTCATAGGGAGTTAGTTCACGAATAGATCGGGTGGCCGAAGCGAGAAGATCCGTTTCTTCTATTAGGTTTACTTCTTGATAGGCGCTATTTTGGTTATTGTGGTGCGGCGTGCTACGAATAATGAGAACGGATAATCCATTTTACTAATCTGAATACGGAATTACGTCAAGAACATATATTATTTATTGAGGACAGGCTCCATGCTGTATTTTCAAACCTGGTTTGACTCGGACAGGCGAAGTATTTGTGCGAATGTGGATTTACTGTCGCCACTCCTAATACAACTTCCCTTAGAACCTGCTGGTTTTTGCAGTCTTTACAAATCGTTGGTTCCACACAAAGCCCATACACTCGTATGACTACTTGCTGTCATATACATTTGAACGTAAGTCCTGACATCAACGCTGCTGACTTTTCCTCTGATATTATCCCTGACATCCTGAAAAATGAGGTTCTTTCATTACCGATAACTGGTAGGCTTACTATTCTTGAACATCCCTCCTGGAAATGGCTAAACTGACCAGCTGAAAGGAAACAATTTGCATGCAGTTAAAGCGATGACAACAGTGCCCGATCTACATAACACGTGACTTTGATGAGCAAGGCTTAATTCGGTTATTACAGTGGGCGATTCTCTGATGGTCTCGTTGATCTTGTTAAGGTCTTTTGCATTATCTTTGAGACTGTTGCGCCTTGGTTGATTGGCGTTGAATGGCTGCCGTACGTTATAATATCTTCTTCAAATAAGCCTCACTGATGATTTTATTTTTACCTCAGCTATTGCTACCATTTATCTTTCTTCTATCAGGTGTTGGCTTCGAAATTTCTACATATCAAGGGTAAATGTTCCTCTCCTATACTTTTTCTTGAGGAACTTATAACTCCTATCAGTTCTGGATAGGCGAGTAGCCGTTTTGCTCTGACCTAACCGATGATCAATTGTTTGGTTGAGCTAAATTCTGCCTTATTGTCCTCCGTTACTGGGCGGTGCCGGTTGTCAATTCTGTTCCACGTACACTTTGTTCATTTTTGACGATTTTTCACATGTAAGGTGAGGGGCTTAATTTCTGCGAACACCGGTTCAAATATTATCGCCTCAAATCCAGTTATTTGAGTGCCTTCTTACTAACCGTTTTGAAGACAAACTGCCTCTGCCGTTGGATGTGGGAAAAGATATTTATTGGACAACCAGATTACGCGTAACTCGGCGTGAACTTGAATCGTTATCAAACGCTTCAGTAGTTTTGTCCATCTCCAATGCATGTAGGTTATCCTTTATTCAAGTCAAGTTACTGAATCAGGTTTTAAAGTCACTGAAGCCATGTTTCTGGGGTGTTAGTGGATCCGAATTCTGTGTGGAGACCCCAAAGAAACCACCCTGAAAGGATGGTTCTCAAGGTGTCGCGCTGGCTTGTCGGGCCCACGAACTATCCGCAAAATATTCACGAAAAGTGCAACCCCGGGGAAGAATAGATTTTTTGCCGTTATTTTTACTGGCCGTAGGTTGTATTTCAGAGGCTAGGTGTGGCGGCCCCATTTATTCGCCACCGACAAGGTTGCAGTGCCAGTTATCGCCTGCTCTCTTTTTGCTACAAACGCGTGAATGCACTTTAGCATGTTTGAACGAGTAAGCATACCGGCATGTACCCGGCGCACGTGATCATACGGTTTACGCCGCGAGCTTCGTTTCCGTCCAGCTGTATTACCGCCTCATCTTCAAACACGCTCGCACGTCCATTTTGTTTATCGGCACTATATTCCTCGTCCACTCACTGCGTAATTATTAACCGATCATCTCAGTTCACTTGACCTAATGGAGGCCCCAAAATCCGTGAGTGGGTTGAATTTAGATTGCTGAGAAGGAAATTATCTGTATCTGATGTTAAATTGCAGTGCCAAGATTATTCTAACACCAAAGCATAGGAATGCCAAAGTGTTACACAGGGTTCCATAAAAATGTAAAAATTCAAAACCAAGAATTATCAACTTTCAGCGAGTCCAGCGGTTTGTTTACGGGTTGGAAATTGGAGGTCTGAATAACCCGGATCCAATCAGTTTATCCGTTTCGATGTCAGCGGTTTTCTGTTGACCTACTATGCCGACTACTATGCAGTTGGTGCGCACGGTAAAACTGTTTGAAATTTATATATAACTTAGCCCGTTCGCTTCATATGATTGAATACAAATATGTTCCCCTTTCTATCCTAAATGACCATCTGACAATCCTCCCGAGTTACTAAACATCTTTTCCATTCTACATAACGACCGTATATACTAAATGGACGTCGGAATTCGGTTGTAGTCATATACTGGGAAAAACTGCGAATCGATCTCTTTTCGCGTTATGTGATAACAGTTGTTTGTTAGAGATGTATATTTTATTTACTAACACAAAACTGTACATTTTATCTCAAAAAATTCGGTCAGAAAATATCAGATTTCATTATTCGTCATACTCCACATGATCATTTTACGTTCTCCTACTTATCACGTAATTTTGCCTTCCTTTCTTGATTCCACGTTAAATTCTAACGCAAGACAACATTCTACAACGTCCGGAGGATCCAAATCCCGTACTGGTTGGACAATTCGCGTGGTCTGTGAAATTCAATCGATTTTGAGGAAACAACGGAGTCCAGACCTGAAGATTGTTCATTTCTCCGAAAAAATTGGCACCCTCCTATCTTCCTTCTTCATCACAAAAGTTTCTACACACTTTTTGGGTACCGTCTACGTCACATGATGGCGAAATTCTTCGACTGTTCATTTTCTCCATCCTGAAAGATCTTTCTTCTGGCGTAACCTTGAAATTGAGGCCAACGTTAACCTTGTGATGCAAAAATTGATGTAACTAATCAGCGATTTTTATCGAACATCGAAAATTTTGAGAACTACTGTTTTAGAAGCAAGTGGGCTGAATGCTTCCTTATAAACCAGAATTTGCCTGCATAACAATGTCGGTTTTGTGAATTGTATTGTGCAGTTAACAATTATGTGTACGGTATGAATTTGACGGTAAAATATGCGTACTGTCAACGCCTACCTAGCGTGTTTCTCACAGATTCGTTGGAAAGTATACCATTATTATTATTATTGAAAACAGTGTGTATCGCCGCTCTTGGAGGTCACAGAGAATACCGAGAACAGAGTAGTTATTAATCTAGCAGAGTAAAATATTATTCCAACAATTTCTTAATTAAGTGAGAAGTTAGCAACACTTTGAAGCAGTCCCTAGAGGAACAGCTAACAACCTCTAGTGGAAGTTCGTTCCAGTGGCTGATTACCCTTTGAAAGAACTGGTGTTTAAGAAAGGCCCGGGGTCGAGGCTTATGGAGCTTCTTGCCATGATCGCGTCGACTGTCATCAACTACTGTGTCAAGGAACTGGTGCACGAGTCCTGTGCTGAAGAAGAAGAAGGGCGTATGGATTAAGCCGCTTCGGAGTCTTCGAAATTCAAGTACATAAAGATCAAGAATTTCAAGACGATACTTGTGAGAGAAATGTAGCAATCCCGTGACCATTTTGGTGACTACTCGCTGGGAACGCTGGGTGGCGAGTATGCCCTTCTTCAGGCTGGCGCATACGGCTTGATTTGCATACTCAAGCAATGGGCTCATGAATACCCTATAGAGCGCCCGCAAAGCATGCCTGTCTATTCGGGGAAAGGCTCCTTCTATCATTTCGAAAGCCCTAAGTTGCTTTCTGGCGGTGATAAGAAAAAGATGAACTATTCGACAGCCAGATCCCTAGGTCCTTTTTAGGTCAACTGCCGTGATGTCTGTTACACTTTGTGCACCATATATCACGAATAGGTTACCCGAATCTCCTCCAAGCGACATATGTGCACACTCACTGTTCACACTATACGTCTTTTCCCATCCCACATTTTTACATTATTGGGAGGATTTTTCCCTGATGTATGTTTTTATGCGCGACAATTCATGCACCAGGCTACTGGAGGCATTGCGACCCGTAGTGTCCAATATTTACCACAATTATCACGCCACAAATTATACTTCTTAGACTTATTTTGGTTACCAACCGTGTTCAAAACCATGAATGCTCGCCCGATCGTTCTATCCAATCTAACGGTTGCACGCAGGCTTGATGTAATCGGGCAAACCTAACCTTTCAGTCCAGGGCACTTTTTAAGTTTTGGTGGCTTTTGCTCACGTTCATTCCATACGCCTATCCTTCATTACACTGATGTACACTTCAGCGCACTTAAAGCCGATACCTTTACACTCTGCCGTCACCAAGTACTCCCGCAGTTGCTCGGTGTGTGCAAAACTTCATCGTTTTCATTTGAGTGGGTTTCTTTGCCTTATTCCAAGAACGTCCGCAAGCTCAGACTACCCTATCATGGGCTTCAGTAGCCAACATACCCTTGCTGACCCATCCTGATCCCGAATTCTTTTGCCATACTGCTGGCAAAACGCTGACTCAGCATATGTGTTCACAGGTGCACATACAAGCTAGCTCCAGTTTTATCAGCCGATTCTCGAAAATAGTCCCGTCTGCGTCGCTCCCATATTTATAAACAGCAAGGTGCACACCTCGGATTCAAGGTGCTGACGGCCTGTCACAACGCTGCTCATCGATACGCAAATTTCCCACGAGGTCAGACGCCTCAGCACGTATCTCAGACCTTTTGAACAGAAGACTCGTTGGATATGTCAAAATATTCATAATTTAACTTTCACCACAGAACATTCAACATTCGGGACCAACCCAACAATAACATCCATCACTCACCTATGTCATTTTATCTTCTACCACGGCGAAGCTTGATTGGTGTCGCACCCCCGCGCTATGATAAGCAGTACTTAGCAATGGTACCACATAAAAACTACAACTAGCAACAGCCTCTTTTTGCACGAGCATTCCTATTTGATGTGTGGAGCAAAATAAACCTTTATTTCCACCAGTCTTTCGGGTTTGCAACACTATATCACACACTTTCATACGCCACACAAAGTGGTTTCCGTACAATCATAATTAACCATGCATTATAGACAAATCATGAATATTTCCTGCGTTGGCTGATAAGTGATTCCACCGACGCCAGACCTTCAGTTTAGCTGACACTGATTCGCACGACGTGCTTGAGAATAACTGTCACTTTTGTACACAACGTAAAGTCCTTAGTGTCTTAACAAATCCCCCTGACGAGTGTTCCGCTTTTCACTAATTTTTCGAGTAAGGTTTTCCGTATAAACCAGTTCATAAGCTTTTACGAAAAGTTGCACCACGCTTGAAGTGCATCCAGTAAAGCATGTCCTGCGTTATTGTAATGTAAAACTTTGAAGGCGTACAGGCAAATACGAAACCTTTCAAAGACCGAAGAATCGTTCGGAATGTTGCAAACTCAACATCCACCCCAGGCACGCTTTTTGACATGTCCATCCCTCGTATGCTTGTCTAGATTTTAGTTTTTTTGGGACGCCACCAGTACAGCAGGATCCCTAAAGGACTTACCGGGAGGTCGACCAACTTCAGTCCTCAAACGCTTCTATCTTCTACACTACGACAGGCGTTTTGCCCGAATATACTTGCCTGCATTGCGTTTCAAATCCTTCACTGTCCCCACACTAAGAAAGCTTAGTGGCCCGGAAGAAGGTGTTAAAGTAGCTGCATGCATTGAGTGTTTGAGGATTTTTATGTTTTGTGAAAAGTCAGTTACCACGGTCCCTGACTACTTATTCCCCCCGCCTGATCCTTCTTCTGACCCTCGAGGTCTTCAGGAAAGTGATTGCCAGCATTTTTGCAAAGAGTGACGCGATCATTCAAATTATTTGCACAACAAACCATTTCTCTAGCGAACGCTGAGCCCGACGTATTAGTGAATCTTGATATAGCTTACTTGACAAACTTTGTTCCTGGGAAGTTTGGTCATTCTTACTTCCCACTTTCGTGCCTTTGACTATGTTTGCATAGGTTCCACTCAGGAGAGACGGTGATGAAAACAGAATGATTCACTGACCAACCGAGGTCCGCTGGTTGGTGTAGGTCACCACGGCAAAAAATGAAGAGCACCAGACAGCACATTCGGATGACGTCGTGTAGTTGGTTGCACATACTGCCCAGGGCGGTAAACGTTGACAAGCGGAGCCAAACATTTACCGTGTTACCACATCACCAGTCAAAAATCATTCCAAATGGAATGGACAGAGACGGTGCGCGGAAAATCCGGTTTATTCTAGTTGCCAGAGAAATCCAAAACTCAGGATGATGCTATCGAACAATGATGTAGATGAAGTTAACAGAACTTTGTATAGGAACAGTACAAAATGGATTATAAAAGATAACCGTCCACTGTGGATCGCCCGCTGAATTTGTTGAGGGGCGAGATTATTCAGTTCAGCATAGTTCATCGTCCAGTACAGAGACGCACGATTCAGAAGTTGTCCAGCTTCTTGAACCAAGGTATTGCTCAGAAATCACAGCTGTGTGATGACAAGAGAAGGAAGCCCTCTCTTCCCTGACCAATCTTGATGACTGCCAAACAAAAATCCGAGGAAACCTGGCTGTCGATGCCATCAGGTCACAAGTTCGCAGATACCTCCAGATACCAGCGAGTTTATCTTCTTTCTAAAAAAAGACTTCAAACCATCAATCAGGGGGTGGCTAATGTTTTTTATGTTTAAGAGAGCTGAAGCGCACTACAGTTTTGCAGAACTCCAAAAAAATCAGAAGTATTTGTACCGAGTAGTTCATTGCAGCGGATACCCGCGGGACTCTACCAGACTGAGTTTGTTGCCGAAGGAGGGGGTTCAAGTTCCAAGAAACCAGTAACGAATTGTACTCCACTGTTGTATATCAAAACCACATCAGACTTTACTGCAAGACGCCTGAAGCCACACAGCATCACGCTAGCGCAAAAGCCGACGGCAACATTATGGACAGTGCTATCAAAATCAGAGGAACAATACAAGCCCAACGACAGTAGGAACGTTATATATAAAATTCTATACAGAGACGGTGAACAACATTTCGTTGGACAAATAAATCTAAAATTGCCAACATTAATTCATGGACAAGGAACGCTTAACAAGAAATACGGCCAGTTTTCTTTGACATCCGTCCACAAAGATCGAAACTGACACATCGTCAATCTAAGAACCACAGAAGTCCTCACTCAAACAATCACTAGACATGCAAGAAAACTTATGGAAGCTTTGACTTCATCGGCCGTGAGTTAACGAACACATCAAACTGGACGACATCTACGAGTCAATGCAAATCAGGGACTTGAGGGAATGTAAACCCGGCCAAGCTCAAATGACGCCAAACACAAGCTGTGCAATTTGAACGGATCAGACCAGTGATCAAAAAGAAACAATGGATGATCAATCAAATGGAACTGCAAAAACGCAAAGGCATCCTAGCCAGTGAAACAGAAAAGACCAACCAATTATACCCGCGGTAAAAGTTCAGCAGCAACCGGAAGCAGCCAACCAGACACGGGGTTAAAGGAACGAGTGGCTTAGAAAGTAACCAATCGGGCCTCAGGTCGAAGTTAAAATGCAACAACAAGCAACAAATGATAATTCACGTCAAACCCCAAAACATTCGAGGTTAACAATTCAGATTTCTGGTTGGAAGGTCAAATTACTTCGTTATATAAGTGTGTAACGCGCAATCAAAACTAGTTAGTGCGCACGGATTAAAGGTTAAGTGACCGCTATTTCAACGTCGTGCACGAGGACCCTGAGTCGACGGACAGTCAGACAAACGAGCAGGACGGTTGTATTTAAACGTACCTCTCTCAAAGGTATGTACCTTTATCCTCTTTGGTTATTCTACTACCATTGTGCATTGCGTAACACATCTTTGGGGAGAATCTCTGTCTGCTCATCTGGATGTATGTTACAAGTGCAGACATACACCACATTTAACCAGACCCCATTCTCGAACATACTCTTCGAAACTTTTATGCGCTGATAATATCCTTCAGTACTTTGATGGAACGTTTTCAACCTGAACGCCAAGCTTGGACACCCTAATACCCAAATTTTCAATTCTAGCTGCTGAAAACACTAACAATGCTTCCAGCTATCACGGATTCGGCTTTCAGTCTGTCATCATGTGGTGCCCCGCATTCCATCCAGCAGCCTTGTAAAAAATCTTCGAACTTTCCTATGTGTATCCGTGTCCTTTGTTATATTCAGGTCTGCACACAATATTCCGCAGGTGGCTTCACATACACTTTACTGTAACTTGATTGATAGAAGGGGTTTCAGCAACGAATGCATGATGAACGTGCATAATATAGAATGTAAATCACTTCCTTCAGCTGACGCCGTCGATAATCTATGAAACGGTTGTTGAAAGTTGACTCAAATGTGAGGTTGTATAATCATCACTACCTAGAACTGGGAACAACTTACATTTAGCGATGCCGTGGGCGAGTAGGCACGACTGCATCGGGCGACTTCCAGGCACAATTTGAGTCTTAGTCGGTGCGATCTGCTTGCCTTATTTAATGCTGTCTGTAATCTGTCATATGCTGGTTTGGCAATGCGGTGATTTATGAACATACGTGTACCCATAGTACGTGATACCCCATATGCCTTCCAGAAAGCACCCCATAGGTACAACGAAACAAAGCAAGGTGGAGATAAAACGCAGAAGGGGCAGTACAATAAATAAGCATTATTCTTACATTCTGAATAGAAAATTATCTCGTCACTACCGCATGGATAACCATACATGTTAACAGGATCACGACAGTATTCACGGGCACTTCCATGTGAACATTCCTCTCTCATCTTGGCTGGTTCGCACTGCAGGACGGAACAAAAAGGATGTCTGTTTGTGGTGAGGCTGCCTTAGGTTTCTCAATGGACTAGTGCACGAAATTTATGATAGTCTTGAAAACGTGGTTTCCTGCCATGAGATTTACACCCTGCAGCTTGGCTAACCCCTGATGAAGCATGTTGTAAGCCGGCCAAAATGGGTCAGTAAAGACGGCATTTACCTTTCGGCGAAATATGTTGCTTTTAAGCAATCTTATTCGACAAACAACCGCCGATAGAATAAGAGACGGATTAGAACAAATGCGGTTTTCATGAACAACCCACTAGATAGATGGAAGTCTGTTTTGAGGATAGATAGCGTGTGAACGCATGGTAACCCCAGGAACCTGTCGAAATTGCATCCATGCACACCCTCACTGATGTGCACTGTGCACTGTGCATCCTCATGGCTCACCCAAAGGCTGTGTATAATCGGTAAACTGTGAACGACTCTGTTGTCTTTCAGTTAGTGTTTTTCCAGTTGCTGAAGTTGTTGGAATTCCGCGGAGTGTTTTAGTTCTTAGAATCTTAGAATTCTGTTGCTGCGAAACATTTTTGTTTTAGTCTTCCGAAGACGTAAGAACCGAATGTGCTGTGGTTCAAATGACAAGAAGTTGCACTCTACGTTATTTCGGAGAACTGATGGTAAAGTGTAATGAAAATCGGTGCCGTAGAAGTAAAAACAAATGCTTCTAGCTAAATTTTGATGTAACCAAGCAGTAAAACGTGATTACACTTCCGACGATTAAACCCTTGCTAAAACATGAGGGCTGAGCTTTTTATAAAACGCATACGTGAAGTACGTCTATAAACTTAGTTCGCCGTAGGACAATGCACAAAAACTGAGCAGGTTAGTGGTATTTTCTTGGTTATATTGGCCAACATTTGCCAGTCTTTGCTACCACTGTTGTAAAAATTTTCATAGAATAGTGATGTACGCTGGACTGGAGACAAGGTGACCTACTGAACAAACGACATCGGGGACCACTTCCCGCTTAAAAACTCAAAAAAGGTCGGCACATTTATCCCACTTTACGAGTTACGTCAGACTGTACTCCATGCTTAGACACATAATTGCTGCGTTCATTTGCCCCAAAATGGTATCCTACGCTACATCACAGATGGACGAGTGGAGCCATTGTGAATGGAAACTTGGGGAGGGTAGCGTGAATTACGTACTTGAGAATTGTGGAAGGAGGTACATAATACCCCTGCCTTTCTTGAACACAGAATGTGGCCTTTGATTTTTATGTGCTGTGGGTGTCCTACAGAATGATGAAATCGGTGTATCGGATGAAGCCTTCGTCATCATGTCGTTTGTTGCATCAGATATACGCTGGAAAATGGCGTACTCATAAATGAGGGAACTTACATTCTTCAATCATATCAACAGGATAATCGCTCCAGGTTACGTTGACTCTCACTTTCTTCGGCTCGTGTGCAAGCAGTACACTGTCAGCGGACCGGTCTAAGTCGAGCTCTGTTGTGGTTGATGTACAGGACTCGCTTCCCAAAATCGCAGAAGCGCGAATAACGGCTGAAGTAGAGGGAACTGGCAAAAATAAGTGTGCGAAACGTGAGCTTACCAGGTGACTGAGGTTGAAGTTGCTTGCCACAGGACGGACAGTGGTTTATGTCTGCAATTTGGGTGCAATTTGAGTGAAAAATCAGCTGGTCAACATCACATCAATAGCTGCGCATTCGTACCGGGTGGCCGCAGTGTTCACATGGCAATCCTGTTTCAAGCATCTTCACCCACTTTGACTGCATAGTGCTTGCAGGTGAGCCCACAGGGAAGTTGTACAGAGGTAAGCTGACTTTAGCAAGTTCCAAATTTTCACTGGCATAGACAATGATGATGTTGAAGCGGGTGACCGCCGGGCAGCTTTCGCAGCAATGCACTTTTCAAGTCCACGATGCAGGGATTGATAGTGACTGCTGAAGTTGGCTGCCGCAAGTGGCCGAAGCTGTGAGCCCCACAAGTAGGCGGTAGTGATAAACCTCCCATAAACATCTGCTATATGCCGCTTAATATCAGCGGTTAGTTTGCTATACCACAACAGACTCTTGCATTCGTTAAATTCACTGACGTGCAGTACAGGACTCGGAAGATAGGACTCAGATAGCAGACGAATGTGGAGCTGGATGCGCTCCAAAACAAAAGAGCTCACAATCACACACGAACCCAGTCGAACCACATGATATCGTGATTTACAACATGTATCGTGGGAACCGATTTGTTAAAAATAACAATCGTTAACCCACTAAACACGTTGCATCGTTCTGCTTACACTCCTACGCCTTTTACATTCCGCACAACGATGACAAATCAGCAAGGTTTTCAGGAAAACATGTCACCCCACTACATCGTACTTCGAAACAGTTTTCGATCAACGGTTCGTCCCGCGAAATTCATTAACGTGCGCCTTATCCATGTATCTATGAGGGCACTTCTGGAACTGTGAGAAAGTGCGTAGTAACCACAATTCACAGTTATATTTCACAATCCATTTTTGTACATTCTGCACATATCATTTTGTTGCCTTTATCTGTACACTTGTTTAAAACCATCACCATCATTTTCTGAATTGAATCGACAGCCCGAATAAACGGAAGTTACTGCGCATCGTCTCTGCCTTCTTCACTTGTGCGGATTTTTGAGCTGGCTAAATAATTGCGCGGCGAAGCATTTTGGCTCCCTGTACCAGCTGATCTACCGACGCTATACGTCCATCATCCCATTTCGCGTGTGGAATTATCTATCGGTCGTCTAACGAACTTTCTTTCTTGTGATAGTCTATTCAATCCTGCAGACGTTGACTTATCAGTGAGTCGTACTTATTTCATTGATACGTCTTCCGTTCTATTTGTACGCCCACCTTTCCAGTCTATCCGTCACCGCAACGACCTTTCTTTGGTATTACCATATTTTGCCGAGTTTTATCATCTGATTGACTAGGTTGCTAAAAGTGTAAATTTCACGAGCCTCCAACATCGCCTTGAAAATCTCGATGCAATCCATTTTTTGCAAACGAAAAATTAACAAATGAAAATAAAACAACCGACATATGGGAAGAAATTAAATTATAGGTAACTCCTACATCTTTGTGTTAACAGTGTCACGCGCAATCAACCACAGTAGCAGACATTGACATTCACACATGACATACAATGAAGTCTTTATGAGTTAGAACAAACGGCTATGAGTCTGTGATGCAAGTTTTGATGATTTCTATGTCTGCACCAGGTACCAAGATAATAAGGTGGATTTTCCTGTAAAGTAATTTTCTCAAACACGATATCTGAGGACACCACGGTCAACGTCTAGCATTCAAACTCCCGTAGCTACCAATCGATATTACATGGGGTCCGATTACCTTGAACTGATGTAAACGGTCACAGTTCACTAGGGGAGCACACCATTTGAGATGCTCCAACATCAGTTGACTGGCGAACGTCGCCAGTCTAGACGGTATATTCTTAAGGTAAACGTGGATCCTAACCACTTCACGCCGGTCACAACCGTGGGTGCACTGCAGCTGAAACTCCCGCATTAGCCACTCGCTGTGGGACCACATTTTACTGATGACCGTGGCTAAATGATCTGTTTGGTGACCGCGCTGCTTGACTGAACAACATCCGATTGTACGTGGATGGCCCAATTAGGCCTTATAGAAGACAAATTACGCATGAAGTAGTCAAGAAACATGGGGTGTGTGCTTCTGATCAGTGTGACATCTCAGTCGAACCTTAACCGTAAATGGACAAAAGTTTTCACTCACCCATTTAAGTTACCACAAGTAACCATGCGATGAGAAAATAACGGCTTCTAAATGGATTCGTCCAACTGACAATTATACAGTGAATTACGCCAACTTACGTGTTGCCTCACAGCATCTCGAACATGGAAATAGCAAACAACTGTGTCGCGCCCGAGGACGACTGACGCTGCTCGCTTTTCAGCCTCCACTTTGTCTGTCACGAGCGTTCTGACAGGTATTTGTTCCCCCAATTACTCACGGAATGTTTCAAACAGGTGACGCAGGCGAGTCTATTTTTTGCTCCCAACATAAGCACATATCACGGATCTACCACGACCCAACCCGCATGTGATCAGAAACTAATATGGCTTTAGGCTACAACCAAAAATGTGAATCGACAGAGGACCTACTTGCATCGGTTAATCCCATGCGTGACATCAACGTTTGACACATCAGGTGAAAGTCTGAAAAAATGCACTCGTTGCTTTCGTGTGAAGCATATGTAAGTATAAATATTATTGTCGTTTGTGACACACAGCACGCCATTCTTCCTATTTGATTAAGAGGTTGATGCAGGTGTTTGCAGCATCAATATACACAAACACCTGCTTATTGTCAGAGGTTTCAGTCGATGACAGATGTTGCAAATGTTTATGGTCGTAGTGTACTGTCAATCAGGCTTCAACGTCGTTGGGAGAAAAACCATGTTGGTTGTCAACTCTGTTACATTGGGGCACAACCAAGATGTAACAGCCTTCCCTCACGATGCGCACCAGACACAACGACGGCTCGCTGCAGATAATGTGGGCGAGTTCGGGTACACGTTACAGCATAACAATTGGTAATTGTGTCGTTCGCCGGTATGGTGCGTCAAGGCCAAAAAGAGTTGAAACCAATCATTTGGACGCAAAAAGAAATTTGCAGAATTTTTTTATAGAATATTAAGGTGCACAGTGCTGGACATATATACCAATCTAGTGGAGTATAATAGTTGCCTTGCAATGAGAAAAATCGGCTTTAACTAAGAACGGCCCATATTCTCACTTCCGATGAGAACAATGCTTTGCTTTTTTTCAAATGAAAGCATCAGGTTGGCTTCCGTAATCGCTTTTGCGTTCTGGAAATGCTCCCATCGCAAATGTCAGGGTGGAATATCTATTCTTGTCTAACGGAAATCACCGATTTTGCATCGTTTGGGCGGTATAAATGAATTTGTAGTTTCCGACCACGTCGCGTTTGCATTGCATTGTGCACTAAATATCGAAGTAATTTCCAAAGAAAATGATGCCATCACGTTTGTGGGTTAGTTATACTGTGGTGGATTGGAACGCTTCTATCTAGAATCGTGCCTATCCTTCATAATAATTAAACCAGAAAACCAGTTCGTGGACAACGACGTGTATTGCGAGTAAACCGGGAAAGCAAACTGTAAACAAAGCACGACAGAAGCAAAGCTCGACAAACCAGTAACTAGCGACCTGAAATTGCTAGTGTTGATTGTGGCCTTGGGCGGTCGAACAAAACGAGAAAATGCAGACATGAAATCGAACAATATCAATAGTGTCAGCGGTCAAAACAAGTAGCAAGATAGGTTGAATACGTGGTAAACCAACAGTGCCTCTGCAGAGGTCTACCCCTAGAAGGCTTCAAGCTTGAAAGTCCACGACAAAAAAGGAAAGAGAGCAAGAGACATTGTAGTTACCATGAGTTGAGTGGGGGACAGTTGTATTCAAGAGCAGCTACGTATGCCACGTTGAAGAAGGTTGGCAACGGCGAAGAGGGTTTGGTCTACTTGCAGCATCCGGAATTGTCCATGCGTCCCTAGGGTGATGTTGTCGGAGCGGGCTACCCAACCCACCAAAACTCGAGGGGAAAAAGATGAAAGGTAGACATTCCCCTCTGCTGCAGCGACAGATGGGATTGTGTTTTCCCCCCACCGTAACATGCGCGCGACCTGCGGTGTAGAAAGAAAATAATTATCTGGCGAGCAAAAACTATATACAGGCTCACCATGCAACCTTCTAGTGCCTGTTGAACTTCAAATATTGCTATACAAAATTTTTTGTCGTTTTTTGTGTTTTGCGTATTTTTTTATTTCCAAAATGGGAAGGTTACTCTGGAAAAAATGTTACGTTTACTAAATAACGTTTACATAGCGTTGTGGAAAGTGAGCGCGACGTACCGATCGCAGGTGGCGCGGGGCAGATGGTGTGGAGGCGTCCAGGAGGGAATGTGTAGGGACGGGAGCTTCCACTAATGGCTAGGGGGAGGCTCGGGCAATGTCGTCGTCTACATAGGCGACTTTCAGGCAATCGACGGAAACGGTGTCATGGCGACCATGACGGTCGATCGGGAATTGCTTTGGAGTTGGTCGAAGCACTTTGAAGGAGCCCGAGTGAGGAGGTTGAAGCGGCTTGCGTGCTTCGTCGCAACGGACAGTTGGCCAAATCCTTGTGCATTTGCACTGGTTTATTTCTTTCACATGGGGTGTGAGTTGGATTTGCCGCATATATCGAGACAGTGTGGAGGCAAAGGTTGACGGAAGAGAAGATGATAATGGGAGGTGAAACAAGTCCACCGGGCAGACACAAGGTGCAGCCAAAGATCATTTCTGCCGGGGTGCGCTGAAGATCAGCCTTCAATGTGTTCCGGATCCCTAGAAGAAAAAAAGGAAGGATTTCACTCCATGCCGGATTAGAGGAGGCACAAAGCGAAGCTTTGGGCTGTGAATGGAAGCGTTCCACTAAACCATTCGAGGATGGATGATACGCCGTGGTGCGAATGCGCCGGTATCCAAGAAAGTTCGTCACAGCTTCTAATGTTGAGTATTCGAAGTGCGAACCGCGGTCCATTGCAATGGTTTTTAGGGCATCCGTGGTTAGCCACCCAACGTTCCAAGAAGGCGTCCAAGACAGCCTCAGATGAGCAATTCTTCAATGGGATGGCATCCGGCCATCATGAGAATCGGTCTACACAGGTTAATATGTAAACATAGCCACGTGAAGGCGGCAAGGGTCTAACTAGATCTAAGTGGACGTGCGAAAACCTGGCGTCCGGAAGACCGAATGAATAAACTGGGCCTCGTGTGTGCTTGTGCACCTTGGAACGTTGGCGCTGTAGGCAAGCGTGCCCAACTACGAACATCTGAATCAACCTTAGGCCAAAGAAACCGATCGTCACTAACTTAACGGTGGCGCGAAAACCAGGGTGCAAGAGATTGTGAAACTGGTTGAAGATAGCACGCCGGCACGCTAGTGGCACTACAGGTTTCGGAATACCCGTAGTCATATCGCAAAGAATAGTTCCGTCCGCATTACGCGGAAAAATAGCGCGCAGCGTTATGGAGTAGCGCTGTAAAGATGTTTGGAAATCAGGCTCTCGCGCCTGGGTCTCAGCTAGGTCGCTAAGGTCACCTGAGGCAGGTGTGACTAAGGTAGCATGGACGCGTGAAAGAGCGTCGGCGACAGGGTTAAGGGCACCTGAACCATGCCATATGTCGCAGGTAAACTGCGAAACATAGTCTATGTGTCTGATCTCCCTGAGGGACTACCTGTCTGATGGAGAAGCAAGTGCGTATACCAAAGGTTTGTGATCCGTGAACACAATGAAGGAACGACCTTCCAATGCATGGCGGAAGTGGCGGATACCTAGGTAAATAGCAATTCTCTCCCAAACGTGCTATACCGAGATTCGGCAAGCAACACGCGTTTGGAGAAGAAACCTAAGGGTTGCCACTGGTCGTTGACAAGCTGCTGTAAGACGGCACCGACGGTTACGTCTGAAGCATGGGTAAAATGAGAAAGTGGGGCTTGAGGGTCTGAGTGGGCTAAGAGAGTGACATTAGATATAGCTTTTTTAAGCTCGATGAAAGCTGTTTGTGCTGCGTTCGTAAAATTGAATTTACGCATACCGCCTCGGAGTAAGTCCGTAAGGGGTTGCAGGGATTACGCACAATGGGGGATGAACCGGCGATAGTAATTTACTAGGCCAGCAAAACGTCGAAGTTGCTCTAAAGTGGTTGGTTCAGGAAAATCGTTGACAACATTTATTTTCGATGGTAAAACTTGGATTCCTGAAGCTAAAATAATGTGGCCTAAAAATTCTGTATTACCTTCTCCAAGTTCGCATTTGGTTGCACTGACAGTTATCCCGTGTTGGGCTAACCTGGCGAACAAGGAACATAGATGAGGCAGATGTTCTTCTTCGGAAGAACTGGCCACTACTGTGTCGTCTAAGTAGGGGTAAACGAAATCCAGGCCTCTGCATACTTCGTGAATGGAACGCTGGAAAGTTTGTGCAGCGTTAGTAAGGCCAAATGGCATTTGAAGAAATTCGAATGGGCCAAAAAGCGTAATGACGGCCGTTTTAAGGATATCCGCCTTCTCTACTGAGATATGGTGATAAGCGCGGACCAGATCGATCTTACTGAACAAAGTTTTGCCAGAAAGGCAGACTGTCAGATCCTGAATGTGCGGGGTAGGTTATCTATCGGGGATCGTGACCTTGTTGAGACCACGATAATCGTCACAAGAGAGCCAGTCACCTGATTCCTTTGGGACCATGCGGAGAACAGAGGTCCATGGACTTTTAGAGGGGCGGATCATCTCTAGTTCGAGCATGTGTTCGAACTCCGCCCTAGCTATTTTAAGTTTGCCTAGGGCTAAACGTATTGGTCTACACGACACCGTGGACCTTTGGTCCTAATGTGGTGCGTACAAGTAGAACTGACTGGGAGTGGCTCGTTCGTGGATCGAACGAGCTGTGGAAAATCCGAAAAGAGAGACGCGTAATGTTGAGTAGTCTTAGGTTGAAGGATGAGAGGACTGATGTCCTCTGCGTGTGCTTGGGTGCCGTTGACGCTAAGTTTTGTGCGGCAATCGATCAGTTTTCATCTTCGGGTATCGACCATGGGGTGGAAATACTGGAGAAAGTCGATTCATAAAATAGCGAGTGGTACGGCTGCAATTGCGAAAACCCAACGAAATGTTCGCCGGAGACCGAGGTCAAACGCGAGTGAGCGCTGACCGTAGGTGGGAATAGGCGTGCCATTAGCGACACGAAGCACAGGTAAAGAAGAGGGTTCGCCTCGTCGGATCGCGGGGGAACCACGCTGACTTCCGCCCCAGTATCGACCAGGAACGTGGTCCTAGAACTTAAATCCGTAATGTGAAAGAGGCGACTGTTAGTGACAGTACCGGCCACGTTTGCCGCCATTATGGTCCGGCTTGAGCGTTTCCCTGATTGAAGTACTTACTTTGCCCGATTGTCAAACTTGTTATGATACCAGCACAATTCACCAGAGGTCTGATTGCATTTGCGGGGAGATTTATTCCGGCATCGACGGGAGGAGGAACGTGTCCCAAGGCGGGCGAAATCCCGTCGAAGAGCTATAATCTCCGCCCAAACACTGAGCCCATCGTCTGGCGGTGGCGGGCAGGATGATCCTTGCGATACTGAAGGTTCAGGACTCATGGGAGTTTCTGCTGCTGGGCGGTTTGTTCACCGCCATGACTGAGGCGGAGAGACCGGTACAAAAATGGTCTTGTGTTTCGTTTGCGATTTATGCCGCATCTAACAAGGACGGCGACTTATCAGCTATTAAGATAGCTTGTGTGTTCACTGGGAGACGCAGCATCCATAACTCCTTGGGGAATGCCTCATTCATGAATGAGGGACCCAGCGACTGTTGCATTTGAAGCGACAGATCTGACGGTCGTTTATCATCTAACTGCAGATCTCTAAATAGTTGTTGTAGCCTCGATCTATCAGCATGAATGCTGGCCGTAGAACGTGAGTTACCAAACTGTCGTGTTCGGGAAATTATTTTCCTGGAGTAAATCGTCTTAATGGCTCGGTAGATGGTGCAGAAATCGAAATCGTCGAACTCTACGTCATGGTCTCATATCTGTTTGTTTTAACCGACCATTAATTAAAAACCACCCTCACCTAACTGTTTTTGAAAAACTGGTATGGCTGCTGTTGTTGTGGTCATCTGCGTGCGTGAATGTTATCACAAAAATGCTGGGTCATTTTTAATGTACGTTTTCATTTTTGTCGTTTGTTTTTTATTTCACTTACAATTGTTTAATTTTAATTTGTAAGAAATTATATTGCAGTTTTCAAGGCGATGTTTGCGGATCGCGGATTTCGCACCTTCTCACACTTTCAGGAGTGTCTTCAGAGGTACATGGACGAGGTGAGCGTTATTTATGTTCGTGCGACGAGCCGTTGGTCGGAAACTGTCTTGAAGTACGATAAGGTAGGATGACGTAGTTTCCTGAAAACCGCGCAGATTTATTATCCTTGTACGAAGTACAAAAGGTGTAGGATTGTATGCAGGGGTGCGTGACGTGTCTAGTGGGTTAACTGTTGTTAGTTTCAACGTACCCGTTCTCGTGACACATGTTACAGATCACGATTTCATGTGGTCCGACAAGATGCGTGTCTGGTTGTGAGCTTTTTCGAGTTGTAGCACAACCACACTCAATCGTCTGCTATATGAGTCCCATCCTACAAATCGTGGACTCACAGTCGGTGAATTGAACGAGTGCAGGAGTCTGTTCCGGTACAGCACACCAACTGCCGACAACAGGCAGTATGTGGCGGATGTTCACGGGAAGTTTATCACAACCGCTGACGTTGGAAACATCCACCACAAATCAAAACCTGCAATGTCAAGTGAGTTTGTTACGTAAGATTGATCACTGTATGTTAGAGAAACTTGATAAGGTGCTGTCGGTGATTAGTGCTATAGGTGTCGTGTGCACTGTGAGGGATAAAGGCAACCGCTATACGCATATCTGCTTCGCCCAGCGAATGCAGTCTGAACTATTCCGACGTTTTCCACATGTTGTGAATGTGGATGCAACTCACGGGACAAACAGGCACAAGTATGTCATTGCATATTTCCTTATGCTTCCGAAGTGGGAAGTTATAGTAGTTCCTAGTGACAGACGGTATGGGTCACGGCCGACCCGTTATGTGCAGGTACGTTCAAAGTGAGAAGTATGCTTCACTACGTAGACTTTTCGAAAATTTTCGGGAAATGATGGGCGAGCCTATTGTGGTGAAAACACTTTTCATAGATAAGATGGCCGCGCAGATGAGGGCAGCCCATGTACTGTTCGGTTGCGACATCCTGCTGTGTTACTTTCATGTACGCAATGCCGTACGTAAGCATGCAAGTGGGCAAAATTTGTCTGTTATTTTTGTTGTAAGGCAAACTCTTTTTGCAGTCTCTTTCACCGAATGGCTACGACAGAAAATGAGGAAGAGTAAGTGGCACTGTTGGCCGTAGGTTCAAACGTGGTCTGTACATCATCGGCCGAACGGACAAGAAGTATCTGAATTAATTGCTGCTTAATTGGCTGTACATCAAGCCGAAGTGGGCCATCCATGCTCAAGGCGATGTTGTCCACTTCGGCAATCGAACGAATAATAGGCTGGAGAACGCACGCAAGAAACTTCCTAGCTTTCACCATTCAGAAAATATGGAACCACAAAGAGTGGCTGCCACGGGAGTATGGAATACAAACGACCTATGGGTGCGACCGTCGTGAGGTTGTGGAGGTTGACCGGTACGTGAA
>LUCH01005336.1:34633-44880 GCA_013368495.1 Paragonimus heterotremus | reverse complement strand
TCTGCACGTCAGAGATGCATTCACATACATCGGGTGATAGTGCGTTGTCATTCCCCTTGACGAAACTTCTGCCATAGTGCGTATACACTATTCCGTAGGTCTATTCTTGTCCATCGTCTTCCTGGCGTTCGGAGCTTGCTCTTTTGTTCCAAAATGCTGCCTGTGGGTAACATACTACTCATGAGTAGTATACTACTCACACCGAAACTGCCTGTCATACAACACTACTACTACTACACTACTACACTACTGTGATTACGTACGTTTAGTGTTGGAAGATGAAGCAATAAAAACCACTGACCGCTTCGCATACTTAGGAAGTTACTGGGGTTCTATGGGGAATGAAATAGAAACTGTTATCCCTCGGACAAGGGCGGTATTGGCTAATCTAGGAAATCTTTGACGACAGAGGGGCATGTCTTTGAGGCTTAAATAACAAGTATACAAAACGACTGGCTGTGAAACTTGTTTGTTCAAACTAAAAGTTGTCAACCATCCTCAGTTAGTTGATCATCGATGCTTGCAGTCGACCACTCTAAGTAGGTGTCACAAATGTGTAGATAACGAAAAGGTAAGGAAGCGGGTGTTTAGTAGACTGTCAAGCCAGTTATTTTGTTCAATCATTACGTTTACACAGACTCATACGGTTTGGTCGTATAATAGGGATGCCGGCTAGTCGTCCGCCACACCGAACACTGTTTGCCCATACTGCGGCCGACTGGCACAGAGACATGAAGTCGTTCACGAAGGGGTTCGCCACTGTGGGTCGGGTTCACTCCCTAGCTGTGGACCTCGTGACTTGCCAGTGGCTGATGATATTGGAGGAGATGGTGGCTAATCGGGCTCAGTGATGTGAATGTTGTCGTTGTTTGGCCGAGTTATCAGTGAAATAAGTGTACCCAATAACACGAAGCAGTGAAAGCTGTGAGGAAAATTCTTGTTGATGATGCTAAACTTTTGCATGTAGCTCAGTTGTTTGTTTGCAAGGTGTAGACACCTTGGTGTTGAATATGTCAGTTTAGACAAAGTTGTCTTGCATTGGTAGAGTCCGTTCCCTTCCCTGTCTTCTTTTTTATATTAGCCAGGGATTGCTGTCTTCCTCAAGGTTAGATGACAATAAAGTACTGGCGCGAACGACTAATGCACAGGCGTCTTCGATGTTGAGGATGACGGTACTGATGAATAAATCCTTTACAAAATGGTGAAATAAGTGGTTAGACAAATTATCGACCCCACTGATTCACAGTTTTCAAAAGGCTGAAAAAAAGTCAATTTTTCTGTTGACAAAGAAGTATTCAGTTTAACAGTATTTGTGGCATTAAAAGTCATAGTAAGCTGAAGACGACGGCTAAAATTCAGAATCTATTAGTACTAACCTGACAGAATGTCAGAAAATGGCTCTACAATCTAGATAAGGGTTAGACCAATTGAGACCTTATTTATCTATCTACAGGTATCCGAAAGAGAGGTAGTGATGCTGGAACTTTGTGCCAGTGACCATTCACAAGCTTTCCGGCTGATGCACTTCGCGCCTACTCAACAGTTCAAAGCAAACCCACTAGCAATGTTATTTCCTTTCTCAAAGTGTGCAGTTCTGTTCAAGATGAGCAAGCTTTATTTTATCAGTGTACATGATTACGCTCAGCTGTTCGCTTGGGGCATTATCATCCACTGTTATCCACGTACACACTTCATACAACAAGATTATTCATGTGTGACCTTAAATGATAGCTCACAGCTCCTAAACAACGTAAAATATTGTAATATTTAATAAACCTTCAAGGGGCGAAAGCTGGAGAAGTTGTTTGTCTTTGTGCAGGGTTGAAGAATAACATATACAGTTGCCGGACAAGCACAGCTAAATAATCGCAGATAAATGGGACAGAATTAAGATGAAGAAATTACCTGACAGGCGAACCGAACCATCAAGTTGAGCAACTGGTCACGCTGTGGTTTGTCCAACATCATTCCCGGCTAATGATAGGACAAAAAGAACAGCGGTTTCAAATAAAACAGACAGTGACAACATTACGAGTCCTCTTAAACTGAACACGGTAGATTTAACAAAACATGTGTAAAAGTGAACGATAGATGGACTATGACTGACGGGTGGAACAGCCCAGTTTGCAAGAAATACAAGATGGGGAGGAAACGTTCAAAAGTAGCTTCCTAAGAAGCAGAATGCTACAATGTAGCGTACTTACATCTGTTGGTCGATTTGACTCAGTCGCTGAGACCTCGTCGGTTACAGTAACGTCCACATCCGTCAATGTTTGGCGACAACGGTGATCCCATCGCGCGGCCGTTTCTATCATGTCCAGCGCCAAACGTCGTTGTTCAATCGGTAGCTGCGAGACAGGTCACAAATTAAAACAAACAATGGGAAGTTGCACACTAACAAAACGGATGCGAATATGAATACGGATATTACGGATAGGATTTGTGCCGTACCGGCTCCAACGTAGTTGAAGTAGCCAACTCAATAACATTTAGTGCACCCGAAGGTTCCAGAAACAGAAGTGGCTTTCTAGGGAGGTAAACTGGGGGACACACAAAAGAACAGCATGATATGCCGTTGTGAGTAACTAAGGGTCTGTAATCATTGGGCGTGTGACGTCGAGGAAGACAATTTGGGAACACAAATGTCACATATGTACCTTAACGTCAATCTGGTACATCGATCGTTGCCAACCACTGCATTGAATTTTGTCCAAAAAACTGAGGCGTTCGAATACTTGCATTTCTCTAGACCAAACTGTAGCATGAACCAGAATGATAATCCTAAACGCTCAGCCACAGCCGACTGCGTCATTCCATTGTCACGTAAAGTAGGCTGATTAACCACGGAATTCAGCAGTCATCAATGTCTACCTTTCAGTGCAGGTGACAGTGAATGTGAATGCTTAAAAGCAAAATATGCCCCCATTAAGAGACATTCCAAAATCCACTTAACACTTGGCGTATCATGCTTTCTGATACAATCTGATGTACACAAGTATATATAAACATACAAGGGACTCAAAATGAGGCGTTGATCATACAAGTGACAGTACCCTCAAGGTGGTCGACTAAAACATATCCAGACAACCAGCAGAACCAATAATGAGGCTAGACTCCGCGTCCAGTTAATCACAACCCCAGTTTTACAGCTCTACAGTAAAGATAGGCTATAGATTCAGGTCTCATTTATGCAGCCCTGAAGAGCAGGTTGTGTCAGTTGAACCCTAAGCCAACTATCGAAATTAACCTGAGGGGATCTCCCATGTTGACTGCGACACGTCGAAATGTGCTCAATCAAAATCTCCATCATGATCGACAGTGCGCAGCAGGAGAACACTGGAGTCTACCGGGTCTATTAGCAGACTTAAGATGGGGCCAGGCATTAAGGACGACAGTTAGCTGTCTGTCACAACACATTTTCCCAAAGCCCGACCCAACTGGCGGGAGGTGGAGAGATGACAATTTAGCGCAGACGGCTGAAATCGTTCAGAAAAAAATTGACCAGTGTAGGTGGGATTTGTCTACGTCGGTTCGGACCCTTGTAGTCCACAGAATGGGGGACTAAAAACTTCAGACGGGACAGTGGGTAGTCGTGGGAGAGTGGCGTGAATGGTGACGTTGTTGGTCCGAGTTGCGTGCGAAGTAAATACAGTTAATGAAGTGGGTAATGGAAGTCTCAAGAATGCCGTCTCGTTGATGATGTCTTACCGTTATTTAAAACAATTGTAAGTAGCTTGATGTCCTGTTTGCCAATAGACAGCTATCTACAAAAATTAGACCCTCATTTTTGCCTTTCTCTTATTACCTATCAAAGGCCTGCTTGTCTCGTCATGGTTGCATAGCGGTTAAGAATCACCACGAACTGCTGATGTAATGTCGTATTCGATGATAATGAAATCTTTCGAGTGGTTTGGCGCGTGCGGTGCAACTCACAAGAAGTTACAAACAGAGCACATCACTGCCGAAGCGACATGTAATCGAAAACGGTTTGCTCAGACACAGTATCTACTCTGACAGTATATCAAACAGGTTGCTGACGCAGCTGAACTGGTTACCCAACGAACAAACGTGACGTACTGGAGCAATGAAACTAGCTTCAAACGTTTGAATATTTACACTGCTTCCTGTAAACTATCCGACCGATATATCGGCCAAACTTTTTGACAGTCTGTAAGATTGTACAGGTCTGAAGACTAAGTATAGAAAACGTACGTCCGCTCACATATCTATCCTCGCAATACTATAACGGGCACATCTGACACACGTTCAAACTAGTGCGGGACGATTTTGATGGAAGTATGGGTCATGGTAATAATTAACTGACTGAAAAGGGCTGCTATTCGCCTTGACAGTAGAGAGGATGTACGTTACTGCAAATCAGGCGGTAGATCCGTTTTTAGTGAGGTCTGACAGTCAACGCTGGCCCGCTTCATCAACAGCCTTGGTTAGTGATGTCATTTTAACGAAAAATGACAGTTATGTAGGTTCACCGCGTTTAGGTCAACTGATGAGAGATTGAGTGAGCGCAGTCGGAACGTCGAGTTGTTTACGAACTGAACCGACTTGTTGGTTATCAGTTAGTAAATCAAATGCACATCACGAATTGGTCAGTGAAAGAACGACGCACAACACAGGAACACGCGAGAACTAAGTAGCCGAGCCAAAAATGAAGTGATTGGGTGTTCACTACCCACTGCTGATTGTGCGCTCAGATGACACGTTAACGGTTTTGTTGTCTCGTTCGAGCCAAAAACCAGTAAATAGTTACGAACAGTTAGTTGGTACACTCATGGTTTGAAGCGTGTTTCTTCACACTACATGACACGAACGACTTATGTTTTGCATGGACAACAATAGGGCGGTTGAAGGACATCTAGCTTATGTTCGAGAATGACAGTTTATTGCTGGGCTACCTGGTATAAGGTCCATATGCAGAATGAGTTCGCGCTTTGCACGAAAGATCTGTCCAGTTGCGCCATTTGATAGGTGGGTTTGCACATGTTCTGATAAGTTATATGCCGAAGGCAGCACACGGAGGACGATAGTAAAAAGGTATGTATCAAGAATTTTAATGAATCATAAATCAGTTAGTTAGAAACCGGTGATAACGCGGCACAAATATCAAAGTGTGATTATACAAAGTGTCCTTGCGGTATGTGGTGTGGTTCTACACATAAGTCCGTTCAGTGATGCTATCAGTGAGGCTAGCTGGCACGTAGTAAACTAATTTGTACTTAGCGAAAGTGGCGTTATGGAAGAGGCGATGCAAGCACATATTTGGAAATATGGCGTGCAATGGACACGATTTGATCGGCTACATATCGTAGCAAAATTATAAGACAACCCAGATTTTTGCTAATATCCACGTTCATTTAAAACTCAGCGTGCCTACGTTGACAGCTCATACACATTCGTGCATCAAAAAGATAATGGACATGTTTCTGAGATGGTACTGAGGATAAGTAGAGCAGATAACGGGTAACACCATTAATACTCATTAAGAAAGTCTCCAAAGAGCGTCTTGGTACGCTATTGGTAAAACAAGCGAGGATAACTGCGCCAACAGTGCATAAATTACAGTACGACAGCCTTCAATTCAGTCTTACGGTCAACTATCCAGGCATCCTTGTGCAGTTGCTGGATAGGTATATTCCAAAGGTTTCAACCGAACTTACGCAAGATCTACAAGCTGGTCAGTTCAACACGTTGAATCACCGGGGCAAGAGCAACACTTTTGTGAAGTTAAACACATGTACAGTGGTTTTATCGATCCGAAAAATGGTTCCTGTCAGCATGACGTAAGAAAGGACTATGAAAACTTGTTTAACGTGTAGATAAAATGATTAGGATTTCGTTCCTTATCACATATAGCCAATCTACTCAAGCCAGAAGCCGTGAATGTCCACACCAACGTTTGCCAATCAACGAGTTTCTAACTAAAGCGCATCACCTTAATTCAGAAACCACGCCACCACCACCAACACGTACCAAGGCCGCACAAATATAAATTCTTTCAGTTCTATTGCAAGGCCCAAGGGATGCAAAACTCCGTCCATCTTGGACAACAATATATCTGCTGGTAGCTCCCTCATCTTTTGGTAATGAATTCACAGTCAGTATTATAACGCTCCTTGGATGATCCGTGTCGTATCGCCAAGGACAGGAGTGGATTTATTGACAGCTGTTAAACTGTCTCTGTGTCATAGCAAATTCATGACCGTTCTCTTTTATTGTTGCTCCACTAGGGAAACTACGGATAACACACTGACTCCCGAAGCTGTTCAAAAACTCACTGTGGATTCAAACTCATTTGTTTAAGGAACAAAAACGACTTTTTCCAAGTTCACTCGGGGTTGTGTCTCTTAAATAGAGACAATTTCGGTTAATTGGCAACTCGTTTCACACTAAGAATGTTATGACCACAAAGGACGTTTGGCCCGGGAGATTGATTATTACGCGAAATCCCCTACAAGTTATGTGAAAACAGAACGAACACGTATACTCATGTGCATGGCTAACATGTATCCGCGCACACTGGGCAGCAGTGCCATATTATTCGCCGTGCTTACACATCCTCCATAATACATACAAACGGTCCCAACAGTTGATTCTGGTCCTTTGTGCTCCTGGCGTGGAGACCTGCCATTTAATTCCCGAAGGTACGCACTATACTACTCACAGACGAAAGTGTATGTCATAAAACAGGAGGACCGTTCATCAAACTCGCATTAACGATATACAAGAGCAGGCTAACAATGGTAAACGCATTGACTGTTTGGTCACAGCAAGAATAGAAAAAAGCCCCTAGAACACTTTCGGTGTGGTGACAGACGGCGCAATCAATTAGTAAGATATTAAAGGTCGGACCCATTGTCATTTAGTGTAACGGAACTACTAGTAAAATATGTTATGGTCTGCAACAGAGGCTGAAATTATAAATTGCAATAATAATAATAATAATAATAATGAACAAGTATACTCTTGTGGTAATCTAATCAATTTAGAAATGGCGACCGAAGGTTGAAAAAAAATAGACAAGTGCTTGTGGGACAATTGAGAAGGGCTTTCAGGTCGGGCTTCTGGAGAATTGAGACGAGCGAATAAAAGCAGAAAATACCCAGAGTTCATCAGCCAACATCAGAAGAAATGCACCAAATATGGATAAGTAATAACAAGTGATCAATAGGCATAAATACTGCTACTTAGGCGCACAACGTATACACCGGTTACCGGACAGAGGTTACAAGTGGCAACAGCAAACTCACCTGTTGTGCAGACAGCCGGGATATAATCACGATTATATGAGGCAGTAGCTGATGCCGAACTGGATAATACAAATCCGCATGGCGAACAACGATACCCCTGAAATCGGGAATAAATCAATCAACGTCGTGTTCACAGGAGTTTGAGTTTGAATGAGGTAAAGAAGGTGAAAATGCATTTCTCCTTGTTGAGAGGATTAGACAGAGACACATTTCTCTTGAAAAAAGGAAAACAACATTGGTTTAATGTTCTTTAAAAAAGGGTGCAAAAGTTCAGGGAAAGAGATTACTAACTGTGTAAGGATTGCAAAAAAACGCAAGACGCATCCCAAGTAACTCTGTTAATCCAAACAACGAACTAGGATGAGTCGCGCGCCAGACAAGGTTACGACAAGGCAACCAGGCGTCAGCATGAGATCCGTCGTAATAATCGATTTATTAGAATGGACAAAATTCGCATTATGACCGGTTTACGTGGGTGAAAACCACGATTTCCGTTAAAGCAGTTCACAATATTTCCGTAAATTAAATCCTAAACACGTACCACATTACCAGTGTGTCCTTTCGTGGAACCATCGTGCTCAGAACGCAAGTCAGGGGGGAAATAGAATAACCTTCAACCCCATGAGAATTAACGCGAAAGAGGTGAAATACATTGTGTTGTTTCAATTATTCGCTATTTTGTCAGTTAGCGGACGTTCGTGACCCATTCTGGTGTGTTGAGTAGACGTAACAGATGCTAATAGGTCCGAAATTTCGCGAGCAAACACGAGGCTGGATAAAAAAGCAACGTACTGCAACGATCAAATGATTGACAACTATTCTAAGTAACCTTATTAGCTAACTTCAGTATCGTCTTAACGATCGCTGCAGTGAACAGGCAATTTTCATTAAGCCATCAAAAGGTAGAAAACACTCGTATTCACGATCAAACGAACTCACAATATGTGTACGCACGACTGTATTCCATGATCTTCGAGCATAATCTTTCGCGTGGTGGCAGCTAACAGTTTCTGCGAAAAAAGCACACAAACAGATAGGGATATGAACACGAACTGAAACCAAAGTTTATCAAAAACTGGCGAGTAAAAAGAAGATTTGTAACCAAACGGCTAAACCCAAACACGCATTCCTGAGAGAAACGATGCCAACAACATAATGTTAGGGAGCAAACTGACGTGATCATCCGGTGTACAGATCCAAGCAGGAATCAAGATATCCAATGCCGGATTGACGATCTTCTTGGTCTCTGTGTGTGCTCCCTTGGCCAAACAGTGAAACACCTGTGCAGCCACTGGTCTGACGGACTCAAATTTGGCGATCAAATGAGCTAATAGACGTAGCCCGGAGTACTTCTCCTGAAGGTCCACGACACTTAAACTACTGGTTGTGCAAGGCCAGGCGAACTGCATGAGGCGAGTTAGACGATAGCTTTTAGCACTGGGATGAGAAGTTGACAAGAATTAAGTGATGAATAAATGAACAGGTTGAGTTCAGAAGAAATGAAAGTGGGTAATCATGTGTAAAGATGTTACTGACTGAGCGGGAGAAGGCGTATAAACCCCAGAAGAAATGACAGAATCGTTTGAAAACGTGCGTAATACAGTTAACAGTCACCGTCCAAAATGTAGCCTTAACGTCATTCACAGCTAGTGAACTAGATAGGAACCCACACACAACTTGACTTCTACTTCTTTAGAGACAAATTATCAAATGTGATTGATCGTCACGTTTACCGATAAATCTCTATATAAGATGAAAGCCTAATTGAAGCGGAATCCCCAACATATCACAGTATGTTTCTTGCTGGTGTGCAAGCCAGCGAGCGACAAACGTTCATACTATACAGATTGACTTCCGGAGCAGTCTGTGCTCAAATCAGAATATCACTATTCCAGTTTGACGTGAACAACAATGTTGCAACTGCTTGCAACAGCGAAGCTAGAAACTGCTGGATACAACTGCCACTGACCAACCGTGTTGACCAGAGTTGAAACTAGACTGATGACATAACTCATAAAGTAAAATACTTGATGTTTCATTGTTAATTCGAAGGCATATGAGGGCGAGCTCAAAACGAGAGGAAATGCTGAAATTTTGACGAGTTCTTTTTTAATGAAAAAGATTCGAACCAAATCGTTTCCATCAGTTCGAAAAGCTAATGGACATACCGATTCCATGTATTAATGCAAGCAGAACTCACCAGTTCGCATTGTCGTGTACATAGTCCGGAATATGGTGCACAAAAAGGCCAGCCAACTGGTAGTAAAGAACATGAAGCTCTGTGGAGGACTGAACGACCGGGTCTTCAAGTAAAACTGAGATGAACAGATGAACTAGGTCATCATCTGTTGAAAAGGAACAAGCAACAGCTATCGAAAGAGTTTTCATGGGATTTGGTACTGGCAATAGCAGGTATAGGTGTAAATCACGTCATATCAATCTGAAAAACCAACGAAACCTATGCATGATTGATAAAAGGGAAAACAATCAGCACAGCTGATGACAAGAAATTGTAACGGCTTAAAATTACCACCATGCAAATCACAAGACTAGTAAAGCCAATACGTTCCATCAAAAAACTAGTAATAGACCTCACAAGTTTTACGTTTGGACCAGACCAAAAGAGCAGTAAAAGGTTCGTCGATGACCTCTAATCGTCTACACGACAAAGAACGATGACAAAAATGGAGAGTGCCATTTATAGCTGAGTAAACTTGTCAAGCTGTCTAAAATATTACGTGGTAAACATTTATGAACTGTCCAAATAACCAAATTCATTACAAATGTCAATGTTATAACAATAGAGCAGAAGTCCACATAGTCGTCATAGACCTGACCTATACTGCTACCTTGCCGAGGTGGTCGGGCTTGTTTTGATCCGGCGGGCTATGCTGACTAGGCCTCCGGTCATTCCAGGTGCAAACTTGTCAGACAGGCCAAAGGGGAGCAGTCAGACAGAAAGCAGTTACCCTCATAGGCTTG
>LUCH01005336.1:13556-32175 GCA_013368495.1 Paragonimus heterotremus | reverse complement strand
AACTTCGGTTATCATGCTACCGAATCCGCTATTTATCAAGGGGATGAACGGATTCCTGCCAGTTCCCGTTTAACAACCCAACTGCCACCACGGTGCCGACTATCTAGGTAAATCTAAGAGGAACCTGACCGACTGAATGGCAGAACATATACACAAATGATTAGCCAGATGAAGCTTGCAGATTTCGACTCAAGTGTAGACACAGTGGCTGATTGCCTACACTACAGATCGCCCAGTGTTTAATCCAAATAAGGGATTTAAATCCTCTTTCAGCGTGAACAGTCCCGAAGAACACGATTTACCCACTATCACAGAACAAGCAGTGACACGTTGGAATGCGGTGCTCGAATTATACAGACCGTTAAATGCGCACAGCTGCAGTAGCCTTTCGCTATTGTCAGTGCGTTGTGTCCGGACACCAAACATACTTCCCAGCCGCTTCTCATCCGAAGAAAGACGACCAAGCTGAGCATTAAAACCGTCCGCTAGTATGGTGATATCAGTGTTCAGTTTGCCACAGAAAGTCAACGAGAACGTCATAGAACGCATCCTTAGTAGTATCCGAACTGCTGTCCGTTGGAGCGTACGCCGATATAATGAATACACAACGTCTTTCTGATTTACGTCAACAGACTTTAACCGCCGTATTGAGTCTGACAGCGCACAAGCGACTGTTCACTGGGATCCAATCGAGCAAACGTTGCTCTCCTCTGGGACTCAATGCGATTCCCACTCCAGCTTGACCACGAGTTTCAGCTTCGGCGTCACCAGAGAACCTGAGAGAGAAAGGCTTGGGTCCACAATTATCTAGAAAGCAGCGTCCAGAAAGTCATACTTCACTATTCCAATCCTAATGAAAAGGCTTTATTCAGAGGAAATAAAATGCAGCTACTATGAACACACAGACTGTTCTCCTATAAGGCCAGAGTGTGGAAAAGGTTTCAGTGCCTTAGAATGTCGAACAGCAGGCACCAGTGCCACTGGTTACCTGTGACTCACAGCGTCGAGTTATTCACTGGCCGGAGGCAGTCAAGTCGACCGGCGGCACCGAAGTTTAACGATGCAGTCAACAAACACTGAATTAATCGGTGGCGCATGACACTAAGTTTGTCTGTATCATACCTTAGCAGCATGCTCACGGTTACTAGAGCACGTTTCTGTCTAAAGTGTGGACAATAAGCGCGCGTATGTAGTCACATACGGTAAGTGATCGCACTCCTTGAGCACAATATAAAGAATGTGGAGAAAAAGCGTAAGAATGAAGGCTTCCGATCTTGCAAAAACGAAACAAACAACGTAAGGAAGACGAAAATCTAATAAACAATTGTTCTTCTGATAGTAACTGTTGCTTAACTGCGAATGTGGTAACCAACAGCAGCCCTTAAGCCATTTGGTGGCGGTCACACCGAACTCATCGATGATAATATAGTCAGCCACGGGAATTAGACATGGGATTATCGGTACTGGGTAAATACAGTGAAGTGAAATGTTCTTCACAGCCGGATACTAGATTAATGATGATGTAGTTGGAACAAACAAACGAAACTGTGAAACGTGAATAACCTAAACCCATTTGACGTATTCAACGAACCGTTTTCTGTGAATGGACTTGGTGCACCTCCTAAATATTCCTCAGGGGGCCCGAGTTCTAGTGCGTGAGTCACACTAGGCAGGACCAAATGAGCCAACAATCTGGCCGTGTCTTCTACAGTTATTCCCATGCTAGAACCATAGCCAATCGAGCAAGAATCAATAGGGTGTGACTCCGATAAACGCTGACGAACCAATCCCACAAAGTGGAGAAACAAACGACGATGCCAACTGATAGACGCAGCAGGGAGGAAGTGTTCCAAATAAGATCGAAGCGGGTGCAGACCGGCAACCGACCGTAAACGATTGACGCCAATCACCACAGTGAATAAGAGGTCGAAATCGTCTGGGTCTGATCTGGAAACAAACAAAAGTGGAAATATGTACAAAAACACAGAAATGCCTATCAATTTTTTTATAAGTGGGTCTGGATATACATTCTAAGGAAACCGGTCAACGTCATTTGGTGCAAAAGGACGACCCGACGTAACTACTGTGGAAGTAACAAGACATCAACAACAAAAGCAAACTGAACTTCACGATGTGTTGAAAACCAATTTAATAAGAGAAAACGCGGAGATCGGGCAAACCTGATACAATCCAGAAAGCAATCAAGCATAAGACGCGGTTCATCCCAATGTTCCCAGTTAGCTGTCCCACTCGCAATCAAAGACCCAGGTTCCACAGACTCGGCAGTATTATTACGCAAAGCGGCAGCAAACGTTGGATCCATTTTATCCTCAGATTCCACAAATTCCATCCCCACGGTTGCGACAGAATCGTCTTCATCCAAAGTGGAGGAAGCCAAGGTGATCAGCGTCAAGTGAGCTTGTCGTTTGGCAAACGCATCCGAACGCCAGTAGGTCAACAAAGAATCGGTAACAGGATGGTAGGAAGATGCTTCGGATTGAGATTCCAACTGAGAACACATTGTTTTGTACCGCGCCTTCGTTTTGGGTGATTCGTCTGTCGGTGGTGGCGCTTGTAGCAACCAACTGGGAAAGAGTTGATGAATGGTGTGGACTACGCGCAGCGCTAAATGTCTCGGACAAGCCGCCGTTAATGGTGTACCCACACGAGGAAGCAAACAACGTTTCACTGAGCTGATTGGTGCTATTCGAAACAAAAACATCATGTAGATAAGAAGTGTCATAAGCCGCAAATACGTTCTTAACGAAAGCATTCGGTATAAACAAAAAAAGGAACATACGTGTATCCACGTTAACCGGGACAAAACATCGTTTTCACTTATGTATGCCACAATACACACTCATAACAATCAACAACAACAGCAACGTATTAACAGTTCACATTGCTCTTTCCAGCCGAATAAGTGAGGGGAAAACACTCGTTCGGAGATAAACAAAGAAGAGATGTGAATAAATTCGTAAAATCCACACATTAAAACGCAAACAATTAACAATAAGCTGCCTACATTCAGCAAGTTAGAGAAAGTTGGCACCTGAAAAAAATCATCTGTGGTTTTCACTACCTCAAGTAATTATGCTATCGTTACAGATAACTCAGTCAAACAACTCGACATTCACATAACGGAAACCGAACAACCCCCTAATCTTTCAAGGTTTCCAACTTGGGACAAAGTGGATAACAGGCTCTGGATAGGTAAACGAACATGAATGACCATTTCTAATATATCAATAGATGCATTCGGCCTCTTGATAGGTAATTTACTCGTTATCAGCATCTTATAAGAAGAAGCGGTTAGCTTACCAATGAACGCCCAACGAGGTAAACGACCGAGTAACATTTGTAAAACATGACCTGCCCATCTCAAAACACGCTTTTTTGGATCTTAGATGAATGAATCAGAGCACTCCACGCGATCAAATATCCTTTTTCCAATGTACTGACTGCTTATTCGTTGGTGTCGTCTAATACAAGCGTAAAAGGTAGGCATCAATAGTGAGAGGTAATCATGAGCTTCACATCCTCAGCCTTCAGCGACAAAGGTTTCCATATATAAAATCAAACTATTTCAACTGTAGAGAAACAGACATCTTCCGACACCAAAGATGGTATAGTCTGCAAATTGGTGCCTAGTCCAAACTATACGACATCCAGCTTGACTTTCCATACTCCCATCACGAGAGCTATACGTTCTGAAGTAAACCAGCCGATGGACAATCTGTAAAACCTCCCTGTTCAGTCCAAAATTAACGTTATAGCCGTAGACCTGGAGTAACAAAGAAGAAACAAAAACAAAGGAGACCCATCCCCCAGACTGAGCAGAACGGGAAATATTCAAAAAAATCTAGGCTTCATGGAAGTTGTTAAACAAGGAGGTCCTGTTGTCAGTACAGACCAGTTAGCCAATCTTCACATTTGAAAGTACACTGACGTTTGGGTATTATGAGTACCGCAGACAATCGCTCCATTGTTTTATCTACTACGATGGGGAATGAGGATGGGGAGAGTGCTAGTGAAGACGGAACTTGAGTTGGAGATCGAAGCTGTGTGATGGCACTCTGAGTAGAGGTATTACAGTAAAGAGCAGACAACTGTTCGATGTTTGATAAGCGTACACCAGCATCTAAGTCATCCAGAAAGTCAAGATTTGTCAACCGAGTTAAGTGCAGCTATCTACCTAATACCACTTTTGACTGTGCTGCTCATGGCTGTACTCCAGAGTTCGAGGAAAGAAGCTGTGAGTAACACATCCTCGTTCACGACGGAAATCAGCTAGCTTTTTCCTGATGTCTACTTCCAAGATTGTAACGAGTCAATTAAGTATTACGACCGATACCAAAACCTTAATAAGGACAGGAGTTAAGCTAATTCCTCAACGGTTTTCACACAACTTATAATGGGAGGGGCATCCATACTTGTCAAGACTAGGTAGGGCAGACAGGATGAAGCATGTACCAATACTTCACTATATTCTTTAAACAGTGTTGAAATAAAGTCAATTGAACGGGCGATCTTGAAACGTTGCCAAATGAAGATGCAACCAGGGACCTTTGTCTGGATGGGTGCGTATTGTAGGCTGGCAGACTAGGAAAAGCCTCAGTAGTGAATGAATTTTTTGGAGCAGAAACAGGAGGCATTCTGAGATGGCTTGTCCAACCACTCGGACTTCTAAAGTACTGTGGACAGGCGCGCGACTTATCTCATAACGTTTTTATTAAAGAATGATATATAAAAAACCGTGAAACAGAAAAGCTGAAACAATCTACCGACATGTTCTGGTACGAATGAGGTTTCCATTTCAGTAATGTTCTCGAGTAGACGAGTTCCTCAGTCTGCGGCCAAGTTTGTTCTGATCTTCCTCTACGTCTCATTAACCTAAGTGCCAATCGAGATAATTAGCCCGGCGTCCAGTAACTCCAAGGGCCTAGCTGAGATTCAATGATTAGTATGCTCGTGGGTCACCGTACCAAAATCGACAGCAGCTGCCTTTGACACCTACAGAATTTCAGCTTCGTAGGAGTTGAGATTTACTGTAGTCAGATGACACTCTGCATTTGAGGTTGTCTGACATTCTTGTTTTGCAGAAGGCACGATCCCTTTCTCAGTTGCCGTTGTTGTGACAAGTGGAGACATTATTAAGTAAATTGAAGAATGAACGAATGGCGGGAGATATCATGGTCCGAGTAGCGAGGTAGACAACACATGTTTTCACGGACCACTAGGTTCAAAATTTAACGAAATATTGGCAAAAACCACACTAGGAAATAACAATGATAACTCACATTTTCGATCAAAAGTAATGGCTTCAGTTGGTCGAATCAAATCAGAGAGAATGTGATGATTTGTCTTCAGGTAATCAGTAACCGACTGACCATGAGGACACCGAAGTGCATACTGTATAAGAACGGAGGTAGATTGGACAGATCAATACATAAATACCTTCTATCATGAACCAGATTTAGGAAAAAACCCGCACTTTGGATTACTCAGATGGACATGAACGGAAAAACATTCCTTCATAAGTGAAAGTTAACAGTCAGTTTACAAATGAGTAACGTGCGGACAACGAACCGTCGATCATGGAAAAAAGCGCTCACAGTGTGTACGAAAGTGCGTTGTACCTTCCAAACATGCAAATGAGCAAAACCAAGACAAGACGTTCATCAGCGGGTTGAATGGTATCAGCCAGACTGGGTAGTCTCGATCACGGAGCTATCGAGTAGCAGTAACAAGACAGTAACCGAAGTGATTGCGTAACCGAAACAATTGTCAACCAGTGATTGTGGTCGGACAGTGAGATAAGTTAACCATGTATAGTGGGGTGTTAATGTGGTAGCGGTCAACCGTTTCCTTTTAGAAGCGTAAGAGTCACAGCTGCCGGTCGGGATGCAAATGTTCACAAAACGGACGAACTTCCACAGAAACAAAACTCGAGTGAAGTGATGCCCTTTAAGCGGGCAAGCGAAAATGTTCGGTTGAATACAACAGTTGTAAGCACACGAGACAAGACATTTGAGTTGTAAAGAGTAAAACCGTGCCGAATTTATCAGAAGCTAAATAAAAGTCGAGATCTGGAAGACTGCAGAAAGGGTCAACACGACGGAAATTGCGAATGAAATCAGAATTAAACTGGAAAATGTCAACTACTGTTCATGCGTAAAATATGGTTGGTTTTACAGTACCACAACACTCTTTCAGTCGCGACAATAGAACACTGTGTGACATACACAGGGGATGGAGGACAAACAGCATCACCTGTTCATAAACTGTACCACAGGCTACCCTTAACCCAAAACGTAAGGAGATACGTTAATAAAGACACTGTCCAGATTCATCTCACTCACTTTGAAAATTCGAATCAGAGGATAAAGTAAAGAAGTGCAGACGTTTGCGGAGAAGAAAATACAACTGTGCCACTTAGTGAAGCATTCGCACCTATCCTCAATGACAACCATTGACAATTCAATGTAAGTTTTTCTCTCTACTGAAGTTTATTTATGTGAAAATGATTGTTAACATATTGTCAGTCCGCCTCAAAACAAGTGCACGTCAGAAGGAAAAAGGCTAACAAACCACATGACATTACGTTTGGACTAAAACAACAACAACAAAAAAAAGTAAAAATCAGATTACCAGCAAAATTCGATTCGCGTGCGCATCATAGGGCCATTTAGATCCGGTAAGTAAATGTACACATGTCTCGGCGGGGTAGCGTGCCAGAAATCGGACCAATGGAAGTCGCAGAGGACTGGTCGGCTCTATGTGCAAGGCGCGCTCAGCACGAATGACCAATTCTATAAGCAGTGAAACATGCTTTGCCGTGGCCAAAGGGATCAGATGAAACAGATCGATTAACACGGCACACAGATCCAAGGTCTGAAGATAATAAGAAACGGACAAAGTAGTATACTGTGAATAGCGCCAAGATGTGCAGCTGTTCAAGTCACCTAATAGTTATACACTGTAACAATCTACGGCAAACAAAAAAACTGTACAAAAAAAAAACAGAATTCGGAAACGGGTAACCAACGAGAGATTAAAACGGCTAGGATAGGGTCAAACTACAAGAGCTACATGACCTTGTTTCTCAAACAAACGCACAGAATAGTCATGTGGAACTAACATCCGTGGCCTGTATCGTCTTACAATACCGTATACGTGGCCAATATGCCCATGCTATGTTGGTATGTTGTAACGTGTCGAAATGAAAGATTTTCTAGTCCCCATCCGCTTCAAGCAGGGATATTCAGAAATATGCATGAACACGGTATATGAAACACAGTCAAGCCACTGCTAACAACGAACACTTCGTGGCTTTTTAGTGTGGAGAGCCACCTAGCACGGTGTTTAATGAGCCCGCCAACAGACGGATGATACTGGTAAGTAATTCCATCGATTTCCCTAAATTTATCTAAAAGAGACTCGAACCAACGACAACGTCCTACCAGCTGAACTACGAAATTATGTATGGGGCTTAGGAATGCCAAGATTTGGACCTGGGTGCCCACCTATTCTACTGAATTGTACGACATTCGCCAAGTGATCTAGGATATTGACTGCCCTACCAGGATTTCTCAAGGAGTTCATGTTGGAACCCTGTTTTCGAAACGACCAAGATTTTCGAACATCATTCAAGCACCTTCGACCATCCTGATTCAAGAATGCAATCGATAAGAGACAGGAAAATAGATCAAACCGTAGAAAGCCTGTTGCTTCAGTTAGCATGATGGACCAAACAGAACATGCTCAAACAATGAACACAACAGGTTTTTGACGGTCTCTCAGAGTTTACGCTGACAGTGATTCATGGGTCAGGCTAGTAGCTCCCTACCACAAGCTTCGGCAATCCAAACTAAAGCAGAGTTGTAGACAACTAACTAGTGAGATAATGAATAGAACGAACAAATATTCCGAGGTTTGGCAGGGATACCTCGAGTCAAAGAGCTGAGCTGTTCAAATGTATACGAGACAGGTGATTGCCACCGTGTAAGAATTTTTCGATTCAGTAAGATCCAAACACAAGTGAGTTGTTTAAATCCATAACTATGAAGTAAACGCGGTTTCAAATCAAAGTTCTTGATTCTTCCTACAATCAGTAGACAGTGTTACTGTCATTCAGTAAAGTAACCAAAGCTAAAATCAGCATGCACTCCTTATCGTACATAAAATGTGCTAATAATTATACTTATGTGTGAACTTCTTCCGCTAATCGAGCCCTGCCTTGACCTTCCTATTCTCCCCTTTTATTTGTGACAGTCATCTTAGTTTGGACAGTAACCTTGAAGAGTTTCTGGGAAACGCACTACATTTTCATCTTGATCAACAGCGTGGTTAACCAGATTCGGAGTAAGTCGCCTGCAACGATGTATGTGCGCAGATATCGCTCGGTTTCAGTCACTATGACGGGCTAATAGGGAAACTGATGCAGCCAACCACAGTGAGCATGAGAGAGAGATATATATGGTTCGCAAAATCGGACTATCGATGTTGAAAGTGATGATTTACGTCACGAGACAGGGTGAAATGATAAATACATACAGGCAAAAACAGAAACGTTGGATCGACACTTACTGGTGGCGTCAAGGTAGAAATAGAGGCAATGTTTTGTTTAGCAGGCAAATTGTTCACCAAGGTATTCAAATGGGACTACGAAGAGAAGAAACAAACAAAGGGTAGATGATAAGTCACAAGGCAGACACCGTACTGAGGAAAATTTGCTTGAATTAGATGCCCTTCAATCCACACACAGAAATTTTTCACCCAACAAAGACACAGAAATGCACTAGGCTGAAGAACATTCACAGAGTTCAAAACGAATACTAAATTCCATTCAAAAATGTGTAAATCCAGTACCATACGGATAACGAATGGTAAAGAAAGCACAACAAGAATCCAAGAAACCTGGCAGTCTTTTTAAGAAAGTCAGCCGAATGCAGCGACGACCAGGTAAACCCTACCGGTCGAATAAACAAAGCAATCATCGACAAAATATTTCTTGATCGGTCACTAACAATTAAACGTTGGAAAGACTTGGTAAAGCGATTATCAATTAGGGCAATCAAAGCACGTAATACCACAACGTGATTAAACAACTAAGGTATAATTCACCTAGGGCTGTATATTGTTCCGGACTGATTGCCTGCATGACAGTCTGAGACAAGAACGACAAAGTGAGGCTGAACAGACTGCCGAAAACATTTGAGTTATGAGACTCTACAGTGTGACCAGTACTCAACATACACCCCGATTTCAATAAATATAATCAAAACAGGCACTGTGATCGGATAGATTCATAAACACCGGTCAGCTAATTTTCGGAACTGGGCGCAGCAGGCTGGATTCCATGGATACCCATGTTCGCACCGAGTCGGGGTAGTTCATTATCATATTTTAAGGAACAAAGCTAAAATGATTCGACTCTATGATTCAAAAACACTCAGTGCTTCACGATCAGAAAGAGAGGGCCAAAAGTGCACGAGAACCTTGGCGATGCCGTTGACTGCCAACATGACACTCATTCAACCCAAAATACGTGACCCTAAGGGAGCGAAGTTGAAGATTGGCTCGACCAAGCAAAATGTGTTCGTTCAGTTCCAGTACTAGCTCAGCCTTCGGTTGTGTACACGATGACGAACGTGTAAGCTGAGTAGGCGTCCAGAAACCCAGTTGAACGTTCGAAGATATACGGGTTATGATACACGACGCTATATTAAGAGTACACGTTTGATAACGTCAAATAATCCTGAATACTAACCCAGGTACTGTGGAGTGTGGTTTGTTGCCTCGAAGACTGCATCGAGCAATGGCATTATGGAGGTCGTTCGTTCGAGGTCTACTCATGTACTAAGAAAGTCGCAACAGTAGGAATGAGAACACAGTAAGCGAATTAGAAGCCCGTATTACCAAGTTAGGTTTCATAATCCTAACTATCTTATGATGGCAAGGAGGCACTTTTGTGGGACCTAAAAGATGCATATATAAAATGTTCTAGAGTAGTGCAATTGTACCGCTGTGAAACGTGGCTACTCGGAATGGAGGATGTAGATCAAATCTAAACATTTCACCACTCGTTTCTGCATTCCATCCCACCGAGCACATTTGTCCCCTTCGCAGAAGACCGGTGAAAAAGTTAAGGCACACAAGTGATAGATGAGTCTGAAGAGAAGTCACTGGTCCACAAGTTTTGCATACCACATCCCTTTCTTAGGTTGGGGTACTTGGGATTATCAGCCTACAACTGCAGACAGTTGGAAAAAATAGCGGTTAATTTGGTTAGACGACACACGTTACTGTTGTATGACTGAACTGTCGATGAAATGAAAACAGTTAACAAACCAGCACAATGAAATCTGCAAGATTTCATTTTACTCACATTTACAGAACAGTTGTTTGTTTGTTTGTTTTCAAGATATGAGCGCCTTCTTTTTAAATGGTAAGACTGAGGTATAAGAATTTGACATTTGCAATTACCTAGCTGCTATTCCTTGACTCATTTAAAACTGCATGAGGACGACTTACATATTTATTAGACGTACGACAGTTAGGCATTAGTGTCGACCACTAATATACCGCCGTCGATTATGGTGATGATAAAGATCAAATGTCGGTCAGGACAAAGGTTTGTGGAATTATGGTGTTGTATCTAAAGTGGACTCGCAATCCAGTGGTTTTAATTGAAGTACAGATCGGTCAAAAGGAACGTTCATCCGTGTCGGGAAGCTGTGATTCACTGCGCGACGCACAGATTACAACAAACACGGGAATAACAGGGAGAAGAAAGCGCATGTAATTGTGATGTATTGGGAAAGCGAATGGACTCACATAAATGGCATCGCATAAGCGCTCGCTAAAGGTACTAGGGAAGAGCTGAGCACAGTAGGAAAGTTGACGGGCAGTACTCAATCGCAAATTAGTGGTCTGACGAACGTTTTGGAGAATGGGCTTCACGTTGGCGTGTCGCAGCTCGATATCGATAGAAGTATGACTGACAAATTCTTTTAAAGAAAGGAAGGCAGCCTCGTGAATAGCATCTTGTTCACAGCAAATACCTGAATAAAACGAAGGACCAGTAGAATAGGACATAAATGAAACAGCCGAAATTTCAAAACTACACCGATGGGAGTAAGCTGGGTTAAAGTGAACAACTAAGAACTGAATGAAAAGCTGTAGAAATACAAAAGTTGGTTACGAAGTTAACAATCTATTTCAGAGTATGGACACAAAAAAGTGTTAAGAGCCACGTAAAGAATAAGCAACGCATGTCAATTGTAGCAACTCCACAAGAAAGTTGTGCAACAATAGAGACCATTTGCAAAAAATTAACATATTGGCTATTAAATACATTTACCAAGAAAAAATAAATGAACGGGAAGGGCATACATTTGGCCATATTGCCCTGCTCATGAAAATTGCGCTGACTAATTGCACCTAAAGCAACCGAAGCGATATAACTTAACGAGAGGAGAAAAATGGAGACATCAACAAGCGAACCAAGCACATTTGGCCCGAGAGATCGAACTTGTTCAGATAATCATGTCAACATCTTCGGTCGAGCTCAGGCTAAATTGATGGTAATGATAACCACTACCAATCAAACCGTAATTGGTTGCAGCTCCAGTCATCCCGAAAATTTCCTAGATTTGAGAAGCTCGGTAGTATTTAAATCCCTATATATCAACCACGTGGAAAATGAACTGAACGCCCTCTAGAGATGGTTTAACCCAATGAGTGGCACGGCGGCACAAACTGAACATGGTTTGACAGTTTAAATCAATCCAAAAAGATATAACTACTAATGATAACGAATATTCCTTGATAGACTCAATAATCGTAATACCTACCCTTAAAAAGTGCAGCCAAATTTTGCGGCTTTTGATTGACAAGATACCAAGTCAAAGAGAGAATACGACAGGCTGCGATTCGTAAATCCACAGACCGCAGTCCACAGGAGACAGACCGGCTGGCGGTAATTTTGCCTATGATATTCGATCTAAGGCTGTCAGACGTGGTACTCGGAGTCTCCGAAGAAGGCGTTCCGGAATCCATACTGGTTGTATCCGGCTGCGTGAGCAGGGAACGTACATCAATCAAGAAGCAACGATCAGCTCGTTGGGCTGGGTCGTAACGAAGTAGACCAACCCCACCGATATGTTGGTCAAACAATGTAGTAGAAGAATCAACAGACTTCGATTTGGTCCGAACAATTTCAGCTTGTCCAAAGAAGTAATTGGCTTCCTAGCAAGAAACAGATAAGAAAGATTTATTATGAGAACCGGACCTAAAAGGCTCAGTGAAGCAAAATAAAGACCACAAAGACAGGTGACAACACTCACTAGAATCATAAGTTGCGTGGAAATGGGGAATTCAAGAAGACGTAGTGGTGGTTGTGGAGGGAGGAGATGGCCCAGGTGTGATCTCCAATGCGGCGCCAATAGTACAGATAGTGGCCGTTCTATGCAATGCGATAACAAGCGGAGCAAACAGCGCGCTTCCTCGCGCACGGATGCAGTTTCGCTGAGTAATGCGTCAATCAGTTCGACAGCCACAGCATCGGCAAGTGAAAACTACGAAATGAAATGTTGCAAACAGTTAAGGTACAAAGCAACCATGGACAACACCGAAGTCAATAGACGGAACCTCTCTTGAGCACGTTTGTGTGAGATGCGCACGAATGGGTCGCACTGCCAACCAGTACCAAATACTAATCAATATAGAGGAATAAGCAAGATCAAATGGGAAGGAAGGCAGGAAAAACATCCTTGAGCATCACTAATACTGGAAAAGGTAGTGGTACAACTTTAAACTGCCTTAAAACCATCTCTGGTATGGAGATATTAGACGGACTCCACCAATCTCATATGATGAGTGTGAAAAAATACCACAAACCGTCTACTATTTAGTCTTGCAAACAGGTCAACGTACTGTGGTTTGGTTAGAGTGTTCAGTCTTATGGACACTTGCTTTCGACTCATTCGTCCTTTCAGAACAACCCTGTTCCTCAGTGTTCATGGCTTCTGGGGTGTTTATTGAAGTAGATGCACTGCGTCCCCGCCTGAGGTGAGACGGGCGGCGTACGCTGGCAGGAACTGTAGACTGTTGTCGACGTCGGCCGCCAGATGCAGTACGCTTGCAGCCGACTCCACATCGACTAGGAGTGTCATCACGTGACGGTTCCTCATCCAGAGAATGCTGAGATGACAATGGTTCTTCGTTAGTCAGAACCTCAATGGCTGTGGAAAATACTGTTTGTATAAGAAGGCGACCGCAATCGCGTGCGATACACAAAGCTCCCTGGCTCATTTGACCAGATAAATCGTGAATACAATGCAGTAACCCGCGTAAAATTGGCAGCAGATGTATTACGAACCAATGGGGATGGACCAGTCGAAACAGACTGATAATCGTGGCACATCCACCCCATTTGACATACCTATAAATCAAACGGGATGGGAAACACTGAAAATTATATTATTCCTCACCACTTAATCTAATCGGAATAAAAGCAAACGGGTCATCAGAATCCTTATGACTATTAACACCGATTGTGATACAGTTTGGTCAACATCGGATCGTGTCGGTTTGAGATACCATGAAAAATCAGTAGTGGGTCCAAACCCAAACCCAATTTGTACTGCAAAATCGACATGATATCTGTCAAAGTGAACGGCACCAAGAATGCAAACTCATCGCTCAACGTCCAAAAGCAGACGATGTGCATTATGACAGTTCGAACCGTTAGAAGATTCAACCTTTATTCCACTTCCACAGACGATACAATCCTTTGTCGCCAAATTTACTGGTTTTGCTGTCTTCCGCCTTGCGCCAATGAACATGCAAGTTGATCATCTGGAGATGTTACGTAGTACAAACTCTTCTCGTCTTATATTCAGATCATGGATTTTTCACACGTGAAACGAACAAATTTAATGCGCCCAATCGCGACAGAACGTTATCATCGTGAAGCGCAAAGACAGACACCTGTTCATTGTTACTGCGGCAGGCTGCAACTAAGGATCCTGTTGAAGTGCGTACAGTTCAAAAGCTGTTTCGCATGTTGTGGAGCTTCGTAAAGCGACAGCAACAGAAAGTCACGTCAGATGCAACTAACGTGGTCGTATAGCCCATGTAGAGGTTCGAATGACCTCAATCGAGATAGACAGACCGCTGTTCGGTCAACTGAAACATCACGATAAATCAGTCACAATTCCAATGCGTTCGTTCGCACACATTCCTTAACCAACCTGTTGAACTTGCTATGTGTGTAATCACGTCAATTACTTCTCTAACGTCGCATGCAATATGTGACGTGTCCTGACACGGAGACCCTCTTGACCCACATTTTAAAATTTTAAGGTGAACTACAAAAACAACTATATTTATTCAATCAACGTCCAGTATAACGCTTGATAGGTACCGCTCGATGAAGCGTTCGGCAAGGAATGTCCGACATGGTCAGCAGTTCCAATTTTGTCAGCAACATCAGTGTCAGTGTCAATAACACATTACCTGTTTCAAGGTTTGGCACGGCTGTTGGCTATGAACAATGCCAAAACAACCACTCAGGTTTTATCACACCTCTACGCGAGGCATTAAGAAGAATGAACATTCACTGTTGAACAGCACGCTGAACAACCCATCTTGCTTTGACGCTGTTACACAAACTAAACGACACGCAGTCCTACGGCAAGCACCTTTGCCTTCAAGACTTATACCAGCCTCATTCAGTAGACGAATTACTAGTTAAACGCCAAGCTCACATCAAACCATCCATCTGTCGTACTCCGCAAGCTCCACTGTCATCGTTAGTGACAGGTAACCCTCAGTCATTTCGGCTGCGTTATCTGGTGTTTGATAAGTCCTAACATTTTATTAAACAGGTTTCGTTATTCACATATATTTCATACACTGCCATTTACGTGTAATATATATGCGTTTTTAATGGTGTTATTCACCTTCTGATTATATGCAACTTTCGTGCCAAATAGCTAACACATCAAAAAAACCGGTCAGAGGTTAACGGAATCAACAAGGTTAGACGTAAGTACTCACCAAGCCGGATGATGTAACATATCCACTACAACATGCGCCAGGCGGTTGTATAGAGGTAGACGGAGCACAGCCTTACTCACTAGGCTGGTCATGGTAGCTTTAGCACAATCACCATCCGTTTGGGCTGCGCGAAACAAAACACATACTGTCTCGTGCACAATTTCCAATAGCACAGCCATCGGTTGAATGAGTTGCTTATTCTCGTGAGCCATGCCAAACAGGATTGCGTCAATCAGAAGAGTCGAATCGAGGACTGGCTTGGCAGATAGGAGAGACCCGTTGTGTGAACAGCGAACAGCACGAAGCAGACGTGCCGCAGCAAACGATCCAGGTTCGAAACTGACTTGCTAGTGGACGTGAACGGAGTAATAACAGTTAACATTGCAGGTGCGGCATCAACAAATCAGAAAATTGTGCGTTAAAGGATATAGTGATAATGACGATTTAGGCAACCCAATGTAAGATAGTGTGCAAAGTTGACAAAACCAGGAAGCCAGGATCCAAAGCAGTGGAGAATACAGCTTGCGATCTAAATTATAAGGTAATACGCAGTAATGTACGGTAGTATACGGAATTCGGTTGATTAAACATTACATCAGACTAGTAGCGCATTAACTGTATGTTTGTGAAGTGATCAAGATAGCATAAAGAAACGTTTCAGAAGGATACAACATTACTTACAAACAGTGTTGATGGCGGCGGCGAGGCATTGTGAATCGCATGCGTTGAACATACATCAGGACAACCAGTTGAACTGAACGAATCCAGCCGGAGAATAGGTGGTCCCAAACCAGTCGATTCGGTTGACACCACGGGTTCATTCGTGCAGATGTGATTCAAATGCTCGAAAACGGACGTCAGTGTCAAATGACGAACGATGAAAGTGATAAAATCTCCATGCGCCTCTCGCAGTGGTTTATTCAAACCAGCAAGGAAAAGGCCGGCCAGTACTCGGATCATCACACTGGAATCCAAATCTTCAACAACAAAATTTTTTTCAAAAACAAACGGCTCGAGTGAAGTAGTATGAAAATAGATGCTGAAATGTTTAAACTTCAGGCTGACGGTTCGGGACGTTAATTAAATGGGCCGCAGGTTACTGTTCTGATACAATCCGTAACCAAACTTTTAGAAGCCCCTCAATGACCATTATGAACACTGCATAGTTAACGGCTGTAGAAGGTTATCGAATGTGACCAGCAAAGATGAAGTATAACCTACGACATTCCTAAGGAAGGCCACTCGAGATAGTTGAAACACTGAGTATTAAAACTTGCTCGTAACGTTATGTTGTTCTCAATCCATTTATTATAACTATGGTGAAAATGAAGAGTCGTGAAGCCAAGCTGCTGAGCCAACATAAAATTAATATGACAACGAATTGTCTGATTCGTACTAGTGAAGTGCTCACACAATGTGATAGTGAGAAAGTAGGTTTAATGACATGAACACACGAACACCCTGATCTACTAAGTCGCATAGGAATGGTCTCGATTACCAAACACAACGCGATGTTTGATTAAATAAAGCACAAAGAACGGGGTTTAACAAATACTTCAGTGTAGAGTCAAGGACCTGGATAGTAGTGCGTCAAAGCACTTTGTCCTCCTGTAGGAACCCCTAAAGTAGTGTGGTTTCGGTGAAACAAACGAGTAGTCGGAAAACGGGAGAACATAATGGCGTAACAAAGGAGTGGGGTGGTACAGAGAAGTACAAATAGTTGCAGTTACACAAGTCGACTCGAACCAGTGATAGGGTGTCAACAAAATTGAACTAAATACCGATCAGTGTCACAACTACCAACTAACTTGAAACAATAAGGGAGTCAACGTTAACTTGTCGGTCTCAGCTAAACGGCGATATTTCGTGAGGTAGCGTTATTGGGCAGGCAGGCATCAAGGTAGGATAGAGGTAAGTTACGATCACAAATTTCACAAATGCCAACATCACTCGCATAATATCTTAGATATCTTAATTTGCAGTTCTAAAACCTATCGCAGTGCGTCTCGCTTCACTGCTGGACGGGAGACGGACACTTGCAAGGGCAGCACGGCCGAGCCTTACTTTTTCTACTAACTTAACATGGTAGTTAGGCTTGCGAACTGCGCCCAACTGGAGAGCTATGCTGACGCGGGCTTTGACCTCTTCAGGTACAATCATGTCAAACAGACGAAAATAGAAACAGGAAGATGGAAAGCAGCTACATTCATAGAGTTGTGGGTCCCATTATTGACTTTGTAGGAGTGTACAGGCAATGAAACATGATCTTCTGAGTATACAACAGAACAAGCTGTACGGTGGTAAAATCGCTGCCTTCCGCATAGGAGTAATGGAGGTAGAAAAAACGTCGTAAAACAACGTGCGCTACGACCGTTAAATGGGGAACCATAACCGAAGGAATTTTAATCAATGCGGTCAAGAAACACAGTAATCTTGGGAAACTTGATACAGCAATGAAAATATATAGTGGGCGCAGCAACATTCAAAACTAAAGACATATGGGATACTCACTGTGACATCGGGCCGGATTAGTCTCACTGTTAAGTGAGTCAGACGTATGAGTCATCGGCTCCGGCCAGGGTCTATCACGAACAGCTCATACCTTGTTGACTTGTGACTCAGAATGTTGAGCTAGAAGTCCCGGGTGGGATCTTTCTAATCAATCGTCCTCACAGGCACAAACGACAGGGAAATATCAGGAATGTTCGTTGCCCCAATATATCGATCAACTCATTTACGTAATTTCACCTCTGCTTCCACATCGTATTTCCCTAGCTCAAGACAACTGGTAAACATTAGTTCTTTTAAGTCAAAGTTGGACTAGTGAGTATTCTCAAGATGCCCCTGAAATACACACCTACAATCATAGGGTAGTCATTTATTCGAATTCATTTCTGGATAATGCTCCGGATCGGTATTTCAAGTGATGACGAAGCCGAATCTCACGATCACTCTGGAGTGAAGATAACACTGAGTTGTAAGGCGGAGTAAGGCTTGTGCGACTAGATCCCAGTGGATAGTCGGCTGTTCGTGTGAATCCGCGATGCATAAGTGTTGTGACCGCAAAAGACGCTTGGCCTTCGAATTCGTTTATTGCGCAAACTCCTGTACAAGTCATGTTAAAAATGGGACTACAAACGCGTACACTCATTTGAACGACAGACGTGTATTCACATACATTGGGTGACAGCACGTAGCTATTCGCCCTGGAGAAACTTCTCCCATAGCGCGTACACTTTATTCTTATAGTCTCTTTTTGTCTATCATCTTCCTGACGTTAAGTGCTTGCTCTTTTGTTTCTGAATGTCGCCTGTGAGCAGTATACTACTTGTGAGTGGCATACTACTCATAACGAAACTGCCTGTTATACAAAATAAGAAAGTGATTTACAAAGCCCAGTGAAGTATGGATTCCCACGTGTTCTTCTTTCGAAGCTGTAATGAATCAGCGGGATATAGTGGGTGTCACAAAGTTGGATATGACTGGAAACAAGTCAATTCCATTGTTGTTTCCAAAAGAGTCCTGGATTCTTTTCTTGAATACAGAAAACTAA